>JAOWBW010000013.1:2738733-2990449 GCA_026119855.1 Campanula takesimana
TTTTTTTTACTCTTATTAAATTGTTTTTTGTTCAGGAAATATTTTATGTAAAATATTTTCCTTAGATTTACCAAACAACCAAAAACATGTTTATATCATTTTCCGAAAAATGTTTTCCCCCAAACAATCGGAGCCTAATTATAAATGAAGTAGAAAATATTTAATGGTAAAAAAATCCCAACGCACAATATCATAAAGCCATATTACATAAATAAATGTCAATTTTTTTTATTAAATAAAAATTATCTCCTAATTATTTGAGATCACTAATTATTTATTTAAGAAAAACTTATAATATTTATAAAAAAATATTTTCTCCTAATAAAACTCAATCTTTTATTTGTATATCCAGAGTGATAGATCACTTACACCCAAATTAGCGGACTGTATATGAACGTGTTATAAAGAATATCATAATAAATAAAAATATATTGTAATATATTTACTGTATAGTTTTGCAATTATCTGACCTTTTTGTTCTCCTTCACTTCATTTAACCAAATTTCCCCTTCAACTTAATTTGTTATTCAAATTACCCATTTTCAGCCTAATAATTTTAATATTAACTTTACATTTTAGTTTATGTTTTATAATAATTTACCGAAATCAGCTTTTAGTATTGTATTTAAAATTTTCAAGAAACGACTTTTTGTTCAACATATTGTATTGGATAATTTTTATGAATTCAGTCTTCATATGTGTATATTATTATTTCAATAGATAAATTATCTTTATTCTATATATTCAAATTAAAATTATAAGTGTCTTAATTTTATCATAAAAATATTCAATTTAATTTTTTTTTCAATTAAGCCTGTTAGTTAAATTATACTCTTGCCTTAAATAATATATATATTAAATTACATTACGTTAAATAATTAGGAAGAGTAGTTCAAAACCTACTCTTATTAATAGAATTTATAATAATATATTAAATTAGATTAAATAATTATTTAAAATTTCTTCATATTAATAATTAAAAAATGAAAAAAAATTGAAACTGAGAGAGTAATAATTTCAATGATTTATTTAATACCTTTAATTAAACAATCAATGAAAATAATTTTATTTCGCATGTATATTTTTTTTTTTATCAAATGAATAATCAATTTTATTCACAATTAGAAAAGAGATGACACTCCACAAAGGTCGGAGGCTCATCCCGATTATCAATAACAGTTACATTTCTTAACCTACAACAACGATATGTTCAATTTAAATTTTGAGACAATCAGATTTCATTCTAAGAAAAACTTAGACACTACCTCCATCCGACATTAAAGAAAACTCACCATCGGATAATATGTTGCGTTGAACACTTGATATACATAATTCAGGTTGACGAGACAAGGCCTACCATAAATCTCAAAATCCAAGAACATCCTTGTGCAGTAAGAACAATGATATCCACTTTATTGTAAGGAAATGGGAGAATCCTCGCAATTGCAAGAGGAAAAAACCAACAAACAAAATACTCTCTCCGTCCCAAAATGATCTTCTCATTTGGTATTTTTTATTGTCCCAAAAAATTCTTCACGTTTCTACAACCTAGGCTTAGAAGTGCCCAAATAAAACATGACTAGTGAATCAATTGTTCATATCCTTAAAAAGTTTTAATAGTCAAATGTGAAGATCATTTTGGGACGGGGGGAGTAATAAACAAACATAGACTCTCAACAGGAGAGAAACAACAACTCTCACATAGGAGAGAAGCAACGGCTCTCATGTATAAGAGAGAAATTTATTTATTATACGATTAAAAAAGAAAAATATCAACAACACACTTATTTGTAATCTCAACACTTTGAAATCAACGGCAAAATAATGAAGAAAATAGATGAAGAAAGTGGTTGTTTGAAGAAGAAAATGAAGATGTCAGTTTTTTTTCATTCAAGTGGTTGTTTGAAGATCAAGACGACATTTGTGTTTAAACTTCTAAATCCATGAGGTATGTATACTTTCAGTTTCGAGTTGAGATCTCCTGTACCATTTTTGTGTGTCACTTCATGTACCACTTGTAATCCAACCGTTCACATGTTTTCATAATATTACAATAATACCAATCTCAATAACTGTAAGTTATTAGATCATTTGTGGCACATAAAGTGATACACGAAGTGATACGGAGGATTTGGACTCTTCATTTTCACCGAGTAAATAATTTGGCAGATTATCATTCACTGTAGGCTAGGTGGTTGCATTTAAATGGAAAGTCATCATTCTTAAAGTCACCGACGGGTAACTATAGGGTTTAGAATTTCAGTTTTTAAAGTAAACGAGGAATCTAATACGTGTACATTTAGACACGTGAAGCCCCCACATGAAAACCTCATCTTTCTCTAATTCTCTGCATCCACATGTGCCCTTTTTGGACTTCTTTCTCTTTTCCAAAAGCAACCCCCAATTCTCTTTTGTTTCTATTCATAAATTTTTAGGGTTAATTGTAATTTGGTTTCTGACGTCTTCCAAAATTTGCAACGTTGATGCTGTCATTTCAATTTCGCCAATTAGTATATCTACTTTGTCATTTTGTTGCAATCCGACTACAAATCTAACTGGGTGTTACTTTTCTAACTGGTTTTATGTCATGTGACTTGCACAAGAAGTTTAAAGAGACGTTTTAATATGTTTTTGGAGTTACATATATCCAATTGATATGGTTCTTTTTTTAAATCAACACTAATATTTAAATCTACAATATTTTTTGATTTTTTTGTTTGAATTAATTAAATTATATTAATTTGTAATATAATAAATGAAAATATTTTAAAAATAAGAGAATATTTGAAAATAATCTGAAAAATTACTACTTTCCACAATCCTATATCTATTTTCCTCTCTTTTACTTCCCACCACCACTCTGCCACCTTCCTGCATCACTCCTTACACATACACCCTTCCCCTAATTCATCCTTCTCTTCCTCTCATTTTTTACTCTATACAATATTATCATGAACTGATTCTCCACATACAACATTTACTTCATATAAAACATATTTGAGATTAATTTATTTTTTAGATTTTTTTAATGCAATTTTATATTTTATATTTATTTTATATTAAAATTTAATTTAAAATAATCTGGTAAACAAAAAAATTGCCAAAAAAAATAAATGTTGTATATTTAAATATTAGCTTCAATTAAAAAAATAATAATCATACCAATCGGATATGTGTAACTCCAAAAATATCTTAAAACCTCCCTTAAAACGTCATGTGCTAGTCACATGACATAAAATCTGTTAAAAAACTAGCACACAGTTATTTTTGTAGTCAGATTGCAACAAAAAGACAAAGTGGATGTACCAATTGGCGAAATTGAAATGACAGCATCAACATTGCGATTTTTGGGGAATGTCAGGAACCAAATTGCCATTACCCCTAAATTTTAACTCTAAATACATTTTTTTCAAAAAGAATATAAAAAACCTAAGTACTTTTCTATCTGAGCTTAATTATTTATTTGAATCTTCTTTTTTTTTTGTTCTTAATTAAAATTATTAAGTTTGAGGCATTTATTACTGCTTATGTTTTAAAGTAAGACTAAGAGTCTTATTCTCGATATGACAAACGATTAAGTGAAAATTTGGTGAAAAACTTGTTTTACATTAGCTTTAGTGTAAAACTTGTTTTTCATCTCTTATAGGAAATACGTTTTTCATGAAAAATAAGTTTTACACTAAAACTAATGTAAAACATGTCTTTCAAAAGACTGACTCGAACGATTAATAGTGTTTTGGACACGATTTTATCCTTCTAATGTTTGTATAGTTACAAATAAATAAATGCTACACAATCCACCTGAATTGTGAATAGTGTTATGGACAATCATGACCTCAACCACTCAAATTTTTTACACGTTTCTTATTATTTTTAATAAACGTGCAAAATCAAAGTTAAACTTTTACTCGAAAATGTGAAAATATATTTTTTTGTCAATCCTACAAAAATAGTATTTTAACTTTTAAATGAAAAATTAATAATACAACATAAATTTTATGACCCTGGGGACTAAAATATGGTTATCTACAATCATACTCTGCAAAGTATGTACTGATGTCATAATTTTATAACATAAACATTAGATTCACTTTCCTGAGTTGCCAACAATTTCGACAAAATTCATGTTAAACCAAGAATTTGTTTATTGTATTAATCTCTGAATGCCTTTTGGTTTACATGTTATAAGATTCACAAAATATTGAGAAAAACACGTTTTTCCTAACTCCCAGAAAAAAATCTGTTTTATATAAAAACGTGGTGGTATTTTTGTAAATATGTGGAACTTCTTTAAAAAAAGTGCGGTGACATTTTTGTAAATAATCGAAACTTCTCAACAGTTGTGGATATCAATATAAAACCTTCTGGATATGAGATTGATAGCTAGAACCTTTGAAAGTGATATTTTTTGTAAATAATCGGAACTTCTCAACAGTTCTGGATATCAATATAAAACATTCTAGATATGAGATTGATAGCTAGAACCTTTGAAAGTGATATTTTTGTAAATAATCGGAACTTCTCAACGGTTCTGGATATCAATATAAAGCCTTCTGGATATGAGATTGATAGCCAGAACCTTTCAAAGTGATAGCCAGAAGGGTTCTAGATATCAATATAATGCCTTCTGGATATCAATATAAAGCTTTCTGGATATGAGATTGATAGTCAAAACCTTTAAAAGTGATAGTCAGAATGTTTTTTCTGATTTATTTTTAGAGTAATAGAAGTATTAATAGATAGCCAGTGACTATATTTAGGATGACCAGTTGTTGTGTTACGAAGGTCCGGTGAGTGTGATGAGTCCTTGCAAGTTATTTTTTTAAAAAACTAAATATATATGTCAAACTTGGCTTAGCTTGACTAGAACTTAACATCGAAATTTATAAATATTATTAATAACACAAAAATCAAATACATTATTATTTGCGGATTTCGAACCGCTCCACCGGGGAGTTAGCTCCACCCCGGTCCACCCAATGGCTCCGATTAGAGCCACCTCATTATTTTTGTTCGACGGATGAGATGTGTCCGAGCTCGGTAGGACCCACAAAAAATTAAAATCATTCTAGCCACACAGATGATGAGCTCGCCGCTCGCCTATGTGGCTTTGATCTGAACCGTTGGGTAGAGGGGTGAAGCTAATTTGGGTGGAGCGGTTCCGAGTCCATTATTTGCAAAACTACCAAATAATATGGTCATTATTTTCCACAGGAACATGAATCATACTCCATTCTAACAAAAGATTCCTTGATATCTTTTACTTAACTTTGCAAATCTTTGGATGCCATTGTTAATGAATCTTCATCTTTGTTAATAAATATTATTTGCATTTTGTAAAGAAATTTATTTAAAAAAAAAAAAGGGTCTTCCAAACATTTTATTAAGGTCTATTCAATTATTCATTATGAAAAATAATAAAATAATCCATTAAATAAAAAAAAATACCCATGATGACAAACTAAGGACAACTTCTCACTCTTCATAATTTTCTTTGAAGAAATCATTTAACATAACACAAATAGACAAGATTCATTTCATATGCCAAATAATTTTACTTAGATAGGCCAAGTGGAGTGGGGTCTATAAATAGAACATATGGATGGGCTTTCACCAGGAACAAGGAAATTCAGAAAAATCCCTTAGTTCCAAATTTCCATTTCTCACACAACCAAAGAAAATATGCAACCACAACCTCACCCTTTCCTATGACATCCCCTTCACATTTCTTGAAGATATAAATTTCCAATATCTGTTTTTATTTTCTCCAATTTATTTTTTCTTAGTACAAATATTTCATCTCCTTTGTACCTTTCTCGACCTTGTGACTGATTATGGCTTCAAGAGCTAATAACATAAATGTTACGACGACAACGTCGCCAAAAGGTGGGAACGAAGAAGCACCAACGAATTCGCCTAAAGGAGTAATGTGTTTGTGTTCACCAACAACACATCAGGGTTCATTCCGGTGCAGGTTCCATCGACCAGGTTCAACTGCGTGGTTCAAAAGGTCTAATTCTATGCCCGTGACAAGAAAAACTAGCGTAACATCTCTTTCCCCTAAATCAGTTGAGTCTACGAGCTGATATCTAATCGTTTAAGATTTCGATCATCACGTAACTATATGGAATTCTTCGGTTGTGTTTGTAATATGACTAGAAACCATGTGTTTGTGTATGTGTGTACGAGTTTGTCTGGTACTATGTATTTTGTTTCACACAGTTAATAAAAGTATTAAAGATATTAATAAAATTGTTGCTGCGCAAATGCTCTACTATTTGATTGCATTTTTATTTGACCGATGTTTATTTTACTAGTGTTTATTGAACTCAGTCTATGTTCTTCGGGATCAAGGACCTCAAATTGCAAAATATTCATTCCATCCGAAAATGATCTTCTCATTTGACTATTCAAACTTTTTAAGAATTTGAACACTTGCTTCACTAGCCATGCTTTGTTTATGCACTTTTAAGCTTAAATTATAAAAACGAAAAGAACATTTTTGGGACAATGAGAAATGACAAATAGAAAGATCACTTTGAGACGAAAGGAGTACTTGTCATTACTAGTGAAATATTTTTTTTTTTGGCTATATTAATAATTTTGTTGACGCGTTAAAAACAACTAAATTTAAGATCAAGAGGCTATTTGCTAGTATAATTTCATAAAGCTTGGTGAATCACTTCAAAATTTGTTTGGATGTCAAAACTTTGTTAATCCATTACTTAATTTTTCTGGACAATATTGAAATGTTTGTGATGAGTTGTGAATGGTTGAGAGTAGAGATGTAAGTGTCCACAATTTGAAAGTTGCTTGATCTTTTTTCGCCCCCATACTATATTTAGCAACTGAAACGATGCATGTTGGGCCACTAATATTCCATGGTCCTACACATTATCACTCCAAATCCTCCATTATTTTAAATCTTATGCACTTGCTTCAGTGCGTGTGTTGATCTATTTGTGCGATGAATAATATTGAGGCATAAAAAAAGTCACAAAAAATTACTCAAAAAAATTAATATTTTTATTGGTATTTGTGTGGCGGCTACGCTATCGATGCAACCAATAAAATTTCATCAACTCATTTTGTGAGTAATGATTAAATTTTGCGGTCTTAGCATTGCTCTCTTGTGATTATTGTGGATTCTAGCCACAATCTAATTAAATTAAAATTTATATAAATTGTTTACACTAATAACATAGTTGCGTTTTGTAATAATACAAACAACACTTCATTAGTTGAGTGTGTTTTGGAGGAAACTAATTCCTCCATAAGTTATAAAAAGTCATGTTTTTAACCCTTAAACCCCAAACTTAAAACCTAAACCTTAAACCCTAAACCTTAAACTTTATAAAAACAAGACTTTTTATAACTTATGGAGAAACTAGTTTCCCCCAAAATTTTCTCTCATGAGTTTATTAGCGTGCGAAAATATGTCAATTAGTCGAAATACTGAATGTGCATGAGTATTTAGCTAAAATAGCCGTTGAAATGTAAACAAGAGATATGAGCTCGCATAATTATTAGCGATCTGGTGCAAGAATTTAGCGATTGTTTAGAGAGAAAATGATTTTGGATTCGTAGTATAAATTTTACCGGGACTTTGAATCTTTTATGATATCTTTGTATTTATGGGAAAACACTCTATATTCACTGTTACATTCTTTTTATACAATGCCCTGATTAGGAGGCAAGTAAAGAGATCTAAACCTGGATCTCGCAAAATGTAAAACTTGATTTTAAAAATTTTAAGTGTCACGCTTTATTTATTTCCTAAGCGTGCACTTTTATGTAGTAGCATTACAACTATATTTTTTTTTCATGAAAATAGAATACTAATTGAAACTAGAGCTGTTAATACGGGCTGGTGGGGCGGGTTGGACCCAACCCACCACAGCCCACCTTCAAACGGGGCGGGGCGGGTTGGCTCAAATTCTTGGCGGGCTGAAAAAATGCCAATCCACCCCACCCCCCTTGGGTTAGTGGGCCAGGTGGGCCAAGAGCCCAATAAAAATAAGGTTTTTTTTTTTTTTTTTTTTTTTTTTTTTTTCAGTTTAGCCTGCTGGCTGCTTCTATATATATATATATATATATATATATATATATATATATATATATATAGGGTCATGCTCTTATAAGAACTCAATTACATGAGAACCAATGATAGCCATTGGATTAGACACAAATCAATGGTTTAGATTACTTTTTTAGTTTAAAACTTTGGTGGCATTCTTGTAATTAGGTTTACAGTCAAAGGGAAGGGCAAAATAACATGTGTGTTCCAGAATTTGCCACGTCATCACCCAAAATTTCCCTAAATTTTCAAAATTAAATATCTCGTTAATTATAAATCGAAAAAATAATCGAGAACACTGATTTTTTTGTGTCTCGACGAGACGAATCAAACTACATCCCTGAAGATAGGGGTTTGAAAAAATAATATTGAACAACATCATATTTTTAAAATACGCTTAGATACAATAGGTGTTTGCCTATTGTATCTAACTGGATTGTTATGAACATTGTATTGGATACAAATGACTATTTACCTATTGTATCTAATAGCAATGTGTCAACATTGATGTTGGATACAATAGGTGTTTGCCTATTATATCTAACTGAATTGTTATGAACATTGCTATTGGATACAAATAGCTACTTAGCTATTGTATCTAACAACAATGTGTCAATATTGCTGTTGGATACAATAGGCGTTTGCCTATTGTATCTAACTGAATTGTTATGGACAATGTATTGGATACGATAGCTATTTAGCTATTGTATCTATATAGCAATGTGTCAACATTGATGTTGGATACAATAGGTGTTTGCTATTATATCTAACTTTATTGATATGAATATCGCATTGCATACAACAGGAGAGTAGCTAGTGTATCCAATAACAATGTGTATGAAAATTACTGTTAGATACAAATAGTTATTTAGCTATTGTATCTAACAGCAATGTGTCAACATTGTTGTTGGTTACAATAGGTGTTTGCCTATTGTATCTAACGGAATTGTTATGAACATTGTATTGGATACAAATGGCTATTTAGCTATTGTATCTAACATCAATGTGTCAACATTGCTGTTGGATACAATAGGTGTTTGCCTATTGTATCTAACGAAATTGTTATGAACATTGTATTGGATACAAATGGTTATTTAGCTATTGTATCTAACAGCAATGTGTCAACAATGCTGTTGGATACATTAGGTGTTTGCCTATTGTATCTAACTGAATTGTTATGAACATTGTATTTGATACAAATAGCCATTTAGCTATTGTATATAACAGCAATGTGTCAACATTGTATTGGATACAATAGGTGTTTGCCTATTGTATCCAACAACAATGTTGATACATTGCTGTTAGATACAATAGCTAAATAGCTATTGTATCCAATACAATGTTCATAACAATTCAGTTAGATAAAATAGGCAAACACCTATTGTATCCAACAGCAATGTTAACACATTGATGTTAGATACAATAGCTAAATAGCTATTTGTATCCAACAACAATGTTCATAACAATTCAGTTAGATACAATAGGCAAACACCAATTATATCCAACAGCAATGTTGACACATTGCTGTTAGATACAATAGTTAAATAGCCATTTGTATCCAATACAATGTTCATAACAATGCAGTTAGATACAATAGGCAAACACATATTGTATCTAAGCGTATTTTAAATATTAGACGTTGTTCAATATTAATTTTTCAAAACCCTATCTTCAGGGATGTAGTTTGATTCGTCTCGTCGAGACAAAAAAAATCAGTGTTCTCGGATTATTTTTTCGATTTGTAGTTAATGAGATATTTAATTTGAAAATTTAGGGAAATTTTGGGTGATGACGTGGCAAATTCTAGAACACACATGGTATTTTGCCCTTCCCTTTGTCTGTCAATCTAATTACAAAAATGCCACCGAATTTTTAAACTAAAAAGGTAATCTAAACCCTTGATTTGTGTCTAATCCAATGGCTATCCTTGGTTCTCATGGTTCTCATGATATATAGGTTCTCATTTGAGCACCTACCTATATATATATATATATATATATATATATATATATATATATAATATATATATATATACTCACTCCGTCCCATCCGAAATAGGATTCTTGGTCCTGACACGTGGATTAAGAAATAATAATCTTTTATTATAAAAAGTTGTTTGAAAAGTAGGTGTTGTAAGTATGAATGAGAGAGAAAGTGGGTGGGGAATAATAAATAAAAAGTTGTTGTGAGTATGATAAGTGGGTCATACTAATAAAAAAGTAATACAATCTTTTCATTTTGGGATGTCCTATTTCGAGTGGGACACTCAAAATGGCAAAACGTCTTATTTCGGGTGGGACGGAGGGAGTATATATATATATGATATTTCATCAAACTTATCAACTCCTCAACAATGAGAAAAACAATTATTACAACAAATACTAATAAAAAAAATTCAAAATCATTACAATCTTTAAAATTGAGTCTCTAAATACTCCAACAATTCAGAAAGCAAATTTTGTTTTTTCAGTCAACAACTCCAAATGCAATTGAGAGACTACCACTACCAGGCATGATGACCCACTCTTTGCTCCAATAACTGAAAAAATAATTGATTGAGACAAAATGAACAACAAAATCAACCAAGTTAACGGCATACATAGGCAAAAGAGAGAACCTTAACGTCGTCGTCGGACCAGTTGTTGAAGAGAAGGACGTCACTGCGAGCCAGAGGCGAGGGTTTGAGACCTGGTTTTCTCAGATCTGCAAGTTGATTTGATTGGCGAGGGTTGGAGATAGGATGCTTAGTTGGAGACGAAGCTGGAGCTTCAGATCTGACGGAGTTGGAGCAGATCGATCGACGCCGGCGATGAAGTAGAATATAGCAGTGACCGGAGATAGTGACGAGAGGCAGAGATTCTACAGGTTAGGTTTTCGATCGGGTACTCTGATGTTGTTGAAGATGCAGTTGAACTTGCCGGAGACGAGGAAATCGTAGTTGGATAGGTGGCCGGACGGAACGGAGAAGGTGCACCGGAGCATTAGGGAGAATGGCAACCGGAGAGAAGAGGATGATAGACATAGAATTATTATCAATTGAAATTTGAAAGTGAAAAAACCTAGCCTTCCTTAGCCAGTTATTGCATCGGTGTAAGCAAAAAAAAAAAAAAAAAAAAGTGGTTTGCCCGCCGCAAACTCGCTTGGCCCGGCACCCAAATGGGTTAGCCCAAATAAGCCGACTTGTATTTGAGTTAGTAAATTTAGGGCCCAACCCATCCTTATTCAATGGCGGGCCGGGCCAGCCCAAATTGACGGCTCTAATTGAAACAAACAAAAAAGGGAAAATGATATGCTCCGTCTGTCCCACCCAAGAGCAAAATAAGACATTTTGCTATTTAGAGTGTCTCATTCAAAATAAAACATCATAAAATAAAAAGAATTTATTACATTTTTATTAATGGGCTCACTTGTTATACTGTCAACAATTTTTTATTTATTATTCTCAACCCAAAACCATTTTTTCTAATAAAATACTTCCTCTATCCCGTTTTAAGGTTCTTACTTTCCTTTTTAGTTTGTCCCAATTTAAGGTTCTTACTTTGTTTTATTGCTTAAAATGGAAAATGAGACCCACTTGTCATTCTCACAACAAAAACTCCCTACCCATTTTCTCTTTCTTACTTTACTTTTCATACTCACAACATTTATTTTTTCTTAATCTCCGTGTAAAGTCAAACTAAGAACTTTAAATTGGGACGGAGAGAGTATTAGTATTCTTTAATCCCTGTGTCGGAGATAATCATATTTGAATGGTTAATAGAGATTACACGATACAATATGAGTAGGGATAGTAATTTGACCGAACCCGATCCGTACCAATGGCGATTCGATTCGAAAATTTGGGATTTGGTATGCAATTTCAAAAATCCGATCGGTTTCGGTAGCATCTCCGCCCCGCCTCGAGATCCGACCCGATTGCATTAAGCTTACAATTTTTACTAACGCCCCCTACTGTTCTTGAAATATACACATAGACCCTACGTATATAAGAACAAATCTAGGGTTTACGTCTTATTTTCCTTCACGCCGACTGTCACGACCCGAAATCTAGGCTCTATTTTATTAGTAGTAAATAATTATTATTTATTTATTTGCTTATTTATTTATTTAAATTATTATTTATTTAAATATTTATGTGTGCATTTTATGTGTTATAATAATTATGCCTAGCATTTTATTTGGGTCATTTGTGTTAGTGCAGTATTGTTGGGTCTTAATTGTTAGCAGGGAGTGTAAGTATTGTGTTAGTAGATGGGGAAGGGGGCCTAAGTGTAACTTCGATTTTAACTTCACCTCCTTCCTTCTTCTCCTTCTCCCTCACAAATTCATTTCCCAGTTACTCTCTCTCTCTCTTCTTGAAAAAGGTAAATTTCTATTTCCCTTCTCTCTTCATTTTAGCTATCTTCCTCTCATCTTCTCTCATTTATCTCTATACGAAATGTGTTTAGATCGTCGATAGGATCGTAGGAAGCCAAAAATATTTGAAATCCATCATCTTTGAGAAATCTCAAGTAAGTTGCTTTTCCCCCATTTTTATGCTAAAATGTTCATATCATGCTTATATAATGCTTGAATTGTTATATTTGAAGTTTGGTTGAGTTTCGAATTTATTTGAAATTTATTTGAGTTTTGGTCAAAAATGGTGATTTTATGAATGTTGGGTTTGAATCTTGATTTTGGTTGTTAAATGTTGTTATATGAGTCCTTTTGACCTATAAGTTGTTTTAGTTCATTAATATGCTAGTTAAGAGTGTTGGATTTTGGTTGAGTTTTGGTTTGGGTTGATAAATGGAAGAACCCAGTTCTTCCCTCCCGAATTCCGACAGACCAGAGGATTGGGCGACCGCCCAAAAAATTGTAGGGCGACCGCACATCTATCTGAAAGGTTTTGTTCTTGTTTGATGGCTTTTTGGGCGACCGCACAGACTCGAGTGGGCGGCCGCACAGAACCTCTGAAAGTTTTCATTTGTTAAGTTGTGTGATTGAAGAATGCGTTTTGGTCTAAATCTTGGGTGTCCTTCTAGTTGACCTTAGTGAACATTGTAGTACACTCTAGTGATAGAATTGGGTCCTTTGTGATTAAGTTTGTGTTGGAAATTAATTAAGTGTTAATTGAGATTATTGGAACACTTTAATTGTGCGTTGTTGGTACATTTCACTTTCCTGGTGACTTCTTGGTATGATTCCCTAATTGGAATCGTAAGATGTTTATTCATGCTAATATATTATTACTTAGCATTTATTTGGAAGCCCAGCTGGCATTTTTGTTGCATCGGGCGATGGGAGAGATTATAATGGCAAAGCCAAGTCCATTATAATGTTGACCATTGTTTGCCCTTACTATACCCCTTTTCCAGATTGGCCTTGGAAGAGATAAGTTAGCTTCCTTTGTGAATGTATCTAGCTACCGAGCATGACTTTGTGGTATGGCTCTTGTCCTTTGTGACACTCTTATGGTTATTGTTCCGGTACCGGGGATTTCTCTTCAACTTTCATGCTATTATGAAGATGTGATTGGTTGACTATTGAAGCTGCGCGGCGATCCTTTATTTGGATGTATCGGTTTGGAAATATTGGCTAATATCCTTTGTTATGTGTTTATTCCCGCTGCTATCTGTTATGTGATAAATGCTATGTGCTAGCTATGATTTATTATTGTATATTGCATCATAGCATGTCATGTAGTTGCATTAGTAACTTATTGAGATTTATCTCACCCCTTTCTTTTATCTTTGTTTTTCCTTAACCCCCCCAGGTGCTAAGGATTAGTCTCGCTGATCACGAGAAAGAGGACGTCGAGTGTGGATACATTCTTTTGGGGAAAGTTGTTATAGGTTGGTTTACATTATATAAATGTGTAACCTTTTGGGGTAGTTGTACCAAACAATGACGTCATTAAGAATTGTACAATTATATTCTGTTGGGCATAAACTTGTGGAAGTTTATGATAGTTGTATTTGGTTATTATCAAACTTGGATTTGTAAAACTTTGGATCATCACCTTTTGGTATCAAATGGAATTTTTAACTTCGGTATTTCACAGTTTTGGTTTTAAGTCGACGTCCAGCTCGCGGTCTCGGGCCCGCGGGGTTCGGGGTCGCGACACCGACTACTATCTCTCTCTCTCTCTCTCTCTCTGTGCTCACTCATCGCATTTCTCCTCGTCTCTCTTATGCGCTGTTGCCTGCCCGTGATGCCATCGTCATTCGAGTCCTCTCTCTCGCCTCTCCTTCTCACGCCGTCCAACTTTCACCCAAATATGTAAAGCTCAGATCTCAATTTCCGTCGAAGTCAACTAAATTTCAAATGAATTCAGCTTTTCTACTGAGGTAATGTGAAATTTCTAACGAATTCAGTTTGTCACAATTCTATTGAAACTTTGGAAATTGTAGTCTTTTTTTCTTCTTTTTCTTGGTTCAAGGACACTGCTGTGTGAATCTTGAAGGTTTATTGTCCCTCCAAATTCAGTTAGCACCATCTGTTGTGCTGAGTTACAACGGAAGAAAAAAGTGACAGCCTCGGATCGGGGCGCGATTTGGGGACCTTCGGATCAGATCAGGTTCGGTCAAGGCTTTCTAGTGTTCGGATCGAATTCGGAATCGGATCAGGTATGATCCGATCCGAACCCGACCCGTTGCCATCCGTTATTTGAGTATATAATTTGTTGGCACATTATTACGAGTAACATAGGGTATCCGGTATTCTATGAATCTACGTTGCTTTTCATTCGGATAATCGAGAAGTAACAATTTCACATTGATCTATTCTTATCCTTTTAAATGACATTCTCCCCGTGCAAATAAATCTGTGAAAAAAATTACTCCACATTTACATCTGGAGGACTATCTGACCACGAACAACAAAACCAAAACACGACCATGTCAACAAACCGGGAAGACCCGCTTATCTTGTACGCCCGAATTCCTAACGACCCGAACCAACAAGACTACGTCGTTCTCCCTCTCTACAACTACCATCCTCCCCACCACCGTCCCCGCCGTTGCCTCCTCGTCTCCTCCCTCCTCCTCCTTCTCCTCGCCGCCGCCGGTTTCATATTCTTCCCCTCCGATCCCGACCTCACGCTCGCTCGCCTCCGTATCAACCATATCCATGTCCAAACGTCTCCCAAACCCTCGCTCAATCTCTCCCTCTCCGTCTCGTTAAGAGTCTTCAACCGCGACTTCTTCTCCCTCGATTACTCTTGCCTCGACGTTGCCGTCGGGGTACCGGGGTCAGAAATTGGGGAACGTGAGCTCCGACGGAGGTCACGTGAGAGCTAGGGGGACGTCTTACGTTAATGCTACGCTTGATTTGGATGGATTGCAAGTGATAGAAGATGTGTTGTACTTGCTTGAAGATTTGGCAAGAGGTTCGATTCCGCTTGATACGGATTCCGTGGTGGAGGGGACGGCCGGGCTTTTCTTCCTTAACATTCCAATTAAGGTATCCATTTGTATTTTATTTTATTTTTAAGTTCATTTTATATATGAATAATGCAATGGCAATAGGGAATCCAAAACTTTTATTTCAAAATCATATGGACAATTTTCATAACAATATTTGACATGCAATTATTTCATTATAGAGAATTCAAACACAATTTACAAAATAATCTATAGATGGAAGGCATTAATTTATTATTGAAGAATGATATAACTTTATAAAACTTCATAAGAAAGTCTTCATTTAAAACTGTTCAAAAATGAAGCGAAATAGAGTAGTTGAGAATAATGATGAACCAGGATTTCACTTAAAAGGGAGTCAATATTAATTCTGCCTATGTTTCATTTTATATTGAACAATCTTCCTTTTGTCGCAGTCTCAGTTTTTCCGGCCACTTAAGATTTTGAGATTCATTAGTTATTGATTTCCTCATTACAGCCCTTAGTAGGTTATGTATTTATCCAATTACCTTGATACATGTTGATTCCTAACACCTCAAATAAAGGGTGCAATTCTTGGGATTAATATGGCTCCGCTTGAGAACTTTGCTTGCCCGACATGGGATAGGAAAACCATCATGGATCACATATAAATTTATAGTTGTAATCTACATGAATATGGAGATTTATGTTTGATAGGATTTGCATTGCTTTCTTTGTTTTCTCCAGGCTAGAATATGGTGCGAAGTTGTCGTGAATACGAAAACTCAGACTATTATTCGTCAAGACTGCTATCCCAAGGTGAGGAACCTTTTGTTTAGTTAGTTTATAATTTCTACATGGAGCACCTTACCCATTAGTTTTGCTAAATTCCATCAGTCGATCAACATAGTATGAATTTCCAATGACTTTTTGCTATCACTGTTTTTTTTCCTGAATTTTGCATTTTTGATGCCTATAAGCTTTGCGGTATTTATAAAATTACATTTTCACCCCTCCAGACCCAACCACGGGTCTTTGAAGTTTGAAGAATGTGCTTTGGATATATTGAAGATGATGCGGGTAGCACCCAGTACTTTAAGGCTTATCCATATAGTTGGTTGCTTGCGTATGTGTAGGCCCTGAAATCAGCTGGCCAGTGATGATCTAGGCATATATATTGTTCCTTTCTCATGCCCCTGCTAAATACGCCTTCCCCTTCTTTTTCGCATCAGGTGGGTGTTTTAGTATGAGGATGGCTTCAGTCCCTCAGCCACTTTTTATCCACCATTAGTTGTACCTGTAATTTTCATATTGGTCCTTCCCCTTGAGCAATTTCATGCCCTTGTAATCGCTCGTTCCCTTGAAAATAAAAGTTAATGCTACATTAGGAAATAATTAAAAGAATTAAATGGAGGGAATAGATTTGTAACCTCACAAATATGTATTTGTCTACTTGGTTCATTGGTTGTGTTATTTTATCCGTATCGAGTGTTATCGTGTACGTTTTATTCACTATGTAAAAGTGAAGCTCTGGACATTTTTCCTAACTGCAAACTCGTTTCATTTGGCAGTGATGCAGATAAATATCATATAACCCCAGAAAATTCACAAGTATGTGGTGGGAAGTGAAAGCATGGGCCGGGATGGAGGTGAACATTGATTTCAGCAGTAGATTTGACTCCCATTTGTGGTCCTTTACATGCATTAGGTTTATGCATATCTCTTTACCATATGTTACTACGTAGTTGATAGAGGCGATCTGCTAAATCTTTTACCAGTAGTTATAGTTGTATATTTTAGTTTTATTAGATTCGTAATTTGTTTCATTCTTCTGACATGAAGCCACCTCTTCTACAAGTGAAACATATCTGGTATTTATCTGTAAGTTCTTCAAAAATGTCTCAGCATGGCACATGTTTTCTGGTACGATACTCTGTATTGAGCTCATGACACAAACATATTTATGTTTTTCCTTGAATGAACTAGAATCGAATCACTGTCACATGATATCATGGACTATATGAACCGGGGAGTTGTTTGGTTTCTTTGTTTTACTGTGACATAATTTTGCATTGTGGGAAAAGATTCCCCAATGAGAATGCTTGAAATAAATCCCTACTTCATTGGTTTCATTCAGGATATCTTTGCCTGATGACTACTAGAATCAGGGGAATAGCCCGTTCTCCTAGGACCTTGAACGAACCCATGCTTCTGGTATAGATTAGACAGACATTTTAAGGCTGATATATTATCACATAGGAACATGGGTACTTCAGAGTGTTTCCAAACTGACTTGGAATGCAATGATTGGGACCATCGTTTTGTAGGTCGAAGTCTGAAAAGTCAATGATCTTACCAAATATAACAGCGTAGCTGCATTAGGAGATAAAACGAGAGAACATCACTCAAAATTGTTCATGCTTATGCAGAATAGGCCGAGTTTAATAGAGTTTTACCAAGAAACAAGTATGGAATTGGAGAGAGGGATAACTGGAAAAGCTTATGATCCAAGTTTTCATTAAGAAACAAGAAGAGTTCAACATACAAGAACCATCATCTTATTCTTCTTTTTGATTAAACTTCCATAGTGTACACTAATCTTTTTCTACAACAACTTGTATTGCTCGACCACCCCAAACATATTCAGCGTGATGGTATCTGCAGCGAAATGAACCTGGATGCGAGGTTGGTGAGCACAAGCACTTCTTCATCATGCCACCACCATCACCTCTTGCAGCTGCTTCAACCACAATTCTTGGACCTCGAGAGACGTGCCATCTATGTTGTTTCGCCACGCCAGCGACTCTATCAAAAGGAAAACACGGGTAACACATCCTTTCTTCTTCTTCTTCTCCGTTTTCTTTGTCTTGGTTTTCTTATTCCTTATTTAGGACTTTGGGAGGAATGCTGGGGGTATATATTGAATACATTAGAATGTGTGGTGATGGCTATTATTACTGCTGTGAATTAGGAAGAGAAGGAAGCTAAGAAAGGTGGCCAAGTAAAGTGAAAAAAGTTTTGGGGTATAGAAAGACTTTAGATGAGATTCTCAAAAAGGGATTGCTTTTGAGAGCTAAATAAGGTGTCCATTGTTTTGTGTTTGTTAAGCTGACAAGGCTTGACTCACGCACACATCAGATGCCAAACTGCTTGCCTAATAAGTTAAGCATTATTTTGATGCGTACCGACCCATCCTGATTCCCTGGAATATTAATCATTTGCCATGTATTAGTAGCATCAGCTATCTGAGGTTTTTGTACCGTTTGATCTGGCAGAAAAAATTCATATGAAGGATGTTACTCCTGTATTAGTAAAAGAAAACGTGATCAATTTAATATATATTTTTAAATAAATTTCTATATTTTTGTATTATTATCTTATTTTAGTAGTGCAGCAGCCTTTTTTCCGGGATGTGGGTTTTGGTTAATGAGGCATGTAGTTTGGTGAGTGATGGGTTAAAATGAAGAAGAGAGAAGATGTGGGAGGAGAATGGTTGGCCTTGACAAAAATAGTGTTGATGCTTCTTCTAGGCAGATTCTTACCTATGTTTTAGTTGTTCTTGTATGCTAGGCAGCTGGAACTCTGATGCTGGTGCATGTTGAAAACCTTTCCCTTTTCGATGTACTCCCTTCGTCTCAAATTCGATGTACTCCCTCCGTGTCAAAATGATAGTTCCGTTTTTTTTTTTCTTTCAGTATGCCTGTAAATCTCTCCCTGTCTCTCTCTCTCTCTTTAATGGGAAACATGTTACCAAGAAAAGGCAAAATCACCTCGGATGGAAGGTGTTACGGTTTTGAACAGTAACATGTTACTTTTCCATTTCAAAATGAATTTACGCATGAAGTACCTAATTTTTCTAGCGACACGTTAAGTTTGTAAAATGTGTCCGTTTTTGTTTTTGATGTGCTTGCATAGTTCGTGTTCTGTTGAGTCTTAATGGGCTTGTCTCGATCGTACTCTCTCGAGTCTATAGGCTCACGGGCTTCTGTTGTTGGGCTTGAGCTGTGTTGGTGACTTAATGTGTTTCGGCCTCTCATTGTGGATTGGGCTTTAGACTCGTAATTTTTTTTTTTTTTTATTATTATTATTATTATTTTTTATTTTTTTTTGTGAGCTAATAATTACTCGTGAGCTAATAACGTAATGTATGAATCAAATTATAATTCTGCAGAGATTCAATGGGTAGATATAATAAGATAGGGATCGGAATAGAACCACTGAATTTCTCCATATTAATAATAGACGAGGAGAGAATACATGAAAGAATTCAATTAAATATCTAATAGTAATGATAATTAAAAAAAGAAAAAAGAAAAAAAAGAAGGTAAAATCGTAAAGAGTGGCATATATAGGAATATGGAGATTAATGGACAAGGTAGGTAACGGCGAGGGCGAGCATAAGAAGAAGGTAGGCAATCCCTTGATCAATGGCGGATCCATCGCTTGAAGGAGAAGGAGCTGGAGACTGGAGCTGGGCTTGGCTAAGTTGAATAATCGCCATGAAAATAAAGGAGACCGCAAACAATTTCATGGATGAATTCATCATTTTTCTCTTCAAAAAATCACAATAAGTATATATATATATCTGGGGAAGAAAGAGAATGGAGAAAATTAAGAAGAACAAGTGAAGGAGGGAGGGTATTTATACTCGTACATGGTTTAGGTCAAGTCAATTTTTTTAGGCCAATGTGTGGGTTCAAAGGTACGCGGTCGTTTCGTTGATGTGGTTAATTTTGACTTGGATTCCTTAGCCACCCTATTGACTATTCCGTACGTTATATGAAGGTCACTGCTGTGCTGTGCTGGCATCGCTTAAAAAAAGGGTCCTTGTTGACTTGAATTTTCTTGCCTTTCTACAATTTTAATCATCCTTTTCCGTTATTTATTCTATCACGTTTTTCTTTCTTTCAACAATTTTTACACTGACCTTCTTTCAAAAAAAAAAAAAAAAAAAAAAAAATTTTTACACTGACCTTATGATATAATTAAGTCACACCAATCACCATCACCTACTAATTTACATACTCCCTCTTTAACTTAAAAAAAATCACTTGATCATATTAATTAAGGAAAAAGTGAAAAAGATGCTGTGTTGTGAGTGTAGATGGTTGTGTGGGATGGAGAATAGTTAGTGGGCAGTTGTTGTGAGTATGCCAAGTGGGTCTCACAATTTTAAAAGTATTAAAACATTTCAATTTTTAGATTTTGTAAGTTAAAGTGGGACAACCAAATGGGTAATTTTTGTAGATTAACGAGAGTACTCCCGCCCTATAATAACTGTTTTTGTTGTAGTCACGTCAACTTGTTTCTACATTGTTAGAAATTTGATATTTATTTTAATATTAACGGAAAAATGTGTCATTTAAAAAATGGGAGACTGAGGGAGGAAGAAACATTTAACAAATTGAAAGTACCAAATATCGTTGCAATGGATGTGCCAGTTAGTTTCTACTTATCTATAGCAAGGATGCATGGGTGAACTTTAGAAATACTACTCCCTCCGTCCCAGAGTACGTGTCCACTTTCCCATTTACACGAAGATTAAAAAATGGTGGAAGTGATGTAAGTGTTGCGAGTATAAAAGTAAGTTGGAGAGAGAATGAGTGGGAGGGAATAGTAAGTTGATTGGTGGGATTGGTGGGATTGGTGTTGTGAGAATAAAAGTAAAGTATGAGAGAGAATGAATGGGAGGAATAGTGAAGATTTTTTGCCATTTTTGGAGGTGGACATATACTCTGGGACTAGTTATTTAACAATGAAAGAAAAAGGGAATAATTTGAAAGTTCCTTAAACATTAAGGGTGGTAATTGCAATTTACCCATTCAACAAAGCCACCGCGTTCCCTACCATTGTCGTGTCGCCATCAGCAACGCGTACCTTCCACCCCACTTCCCCTCTTACTCCCCAAACCTTCAACTTTCAGGAAAATTCAACATTTACCCCCCCTCCCCCTTTTACTCTAAACCATATATATATAACTCCCTAATTCAACCCCTCCTCTCATCCTCCCCAGCTCTCTCTCTCTCTCTCTCTCTCTTAACTGGTCTTCGAAATCGTAGTTTGCGTGACAAGAAAGAAAAGATGAACAATTCGATGAAGTCGTTTGCGCTTCCGATCATTGGTTTCATCTTCACGGCGATCATTCAAATTAGCCAAGCACAAGAACTTGCTCCTGCTCCGATTAGTCCTTCTAGTAATGGATCGACTATTGATCAAGGGGTTGCTTATGTTCTACTTATGGTGGCTCTAGCAGTTACCTACCTAGTCCATTAATTCAAAACTTCTCAATTTTACTAGTTTATAAGTATTAGATATTTAATTTCATTCTTTTGATGTATTTTTTTCGTCATATGTTATATACTATGGAGAAAATTTACAGGTTGTATCTATGTCTCTAAAAAATTTGTAAAATTAGAGAAAAAAAAAATGATGATTACTATATAGATGAAATGGGGATATATTATTATTAATATGGAAAAGTGGTCTTTGATATATTCATGTCCCTTATAAAAATAAGATGGTTTTTCAAATTGTAGGCATTGGACTTTTTTAAGTGCCAATTTATAACAAAATAAATTGTACTAAATGATGCCAATTTCATCGAACATACTATACTAATATTGATAAAAATAACACTAAACTTCACAAGTTGTATCACACTAAACTTACAAGTTGTATCATAAAAATAGTTATACACCTTCTAGCTCGAAATGATTTTTTTCTCTTTCTTTTGATACAAAGATATTTTAAGGAATAAATTTATCTTAATTTATAATTTTAATAACAATTTAACACTTTTTATTGGTACACTATTAAAAATATATACTATCAATAACATTGTTTACATGTTTATTATAATAACTGAATTAACTTGAATTTATTAATAGTACCTTTGCATAACAAAAATATATTACAAAAGAAAAATAAAAAAAAATCGGGAAGAATTTACATGTTGTTATAAAACTAAAGAACCAAGAGCATAATCTCAATAGATAATATTTTATTTCAAGACTATTATAGAGAGAGTGTACAAGAGAGAAAGATAGAAGTTAAGAACTTCTGAAGTATATTGAAATGAAAACCAGAGCCTACTATTTATAGGTGAAAATTGGCTTCCTCTATAAGCTTCCATAAGGATAAATACTATCCTTTAGTAAGGCTTCCTTTGTAAGCTTCTCTGAAGATATTTACCAAGCTTCCCTAGTAAGCTTCACTGAAGATATTTACAAAGTTTCCTTCGTAAGCTTCGCGAAAGATAATCTTGCAAAGCTTCTCTTGTACACTTCTGGTTCAAAGGACATCCACATAATAATATATTATAACACTCCCCCTTGGATGTCCGCAGCTAAGTAGCATGCCTCATTAAAACCTTAACAGAGAAAAACCCTGTGGGATAAAAACTCTAGTGAAGGAAAAAGAGTACACGATTTCTTAGCTTCATGATGCTCCTCTTGAACAAAACATTACTCGCGATCTCTTAGTCGCCTACTCTTCCTTGGAGATTCCTATTGAATGGTAATTGTGCCGCACGTGTTGCCTCATTAAAAACCTTCCGAGCAAAAACCCTTTAGGAAAAATAATCTCGAAGGAAAAGAGTACAACTCACAATCTTTTCAATAAACGCTCATTGCCTCGTTAAAACCTTGGCGGGTAACAAACCCCGGTGGGAAAAATAACCCCTCGCGAAGGAAAAAGAGTACAATGAAATCTGAGTATCGTCTGGATACTCCTCCTAAAAACTACAAGGGTGGAAGCTCTAACAATCTGCGTAAGCCAATTGTTTTCATATACTTCTCAAAAGTGGCTTTAGGTAGTGACTTCGTGAATCAGTCGCCGCAGTTGTCTTGACTTCTGATCTGCTGGATCATTATCTGACAAAATATCAGAATCTAATAACTTCCATAACGTGAGAGTATGTTTTATCAAAGTCAATCCCAAGCCGTTGAGAGAAACCTTATACCACAAGGCGAGCTTTATATCTCGTAATCTCATTTCTCTCATTCTTTTTTCTCGTAAATACCCATTTATATCTCACGGGTATAACCCTAAGAGGTGTAGGAACTACTGGTCCAAACACTCCTCTTTTCTTTAAGGAATCGAACTTTGACTGGATTGCTTTCTCTCATTTAGGCCAATCAATTCTTTGTTTACACTCATTTACGGAGCGAGGTTCAATATCATTACCACATATAATCTCAGTTGCTAATGTATAAGTAAATACACCGTTGATAATTGTTCCATCCCGATTACATATCTCATATATGCATGCATGACTAACTGATATTTCTTTATTCTCAGAAATGGATGTCAATGTCGAGGCGTCCCCCGACTTCGTTTTCCAAACGAATCCATAATCTGGAACAATATCATGAGATAGATCGGATGAGATTCCAATTTTATTATCGCTAACGGGAT
Source organism: Campanula takesimana (assembly GCA_026119855.1). Classification (NCBI taxonomy): domain Eukaryota; kingdom Viridiplantae; phylum Streptophyta; class Magnoliopsida; order Asterales; family Campanulaceae; genus Campanula; species Campanula takesimana. The sequence continues at coordinate 2,762,590 of JAOWBW010000013.1, forward strand.
TCGACTTTTGTGCACTCACCCGTTTACGGGGATGCGAATCCTTGGAATCAATTAGCCTCCCTCTCTTCTGGGAAGGGGTATGTATTTCGTTAGGTGAGATCACTGGCCTTCCTGATAGTACTCCGTCTGGGAGTTCTATCCTCGTAGGCACATTTGCAGCTTAACAACTATTGAAAGTTCTTCTGGACTTCCATTAACATTTAGATTAACATAAATGGCCGTTATAACAAATCCTGAAACAGATTTTCTAATGAAAAATACATGGGCAAATAGGATCATTCTTGTATCCTTCTTTCGCCAAGTATTCACTGAGACGGTTATACCACATCCGTCCAGATCGTTTTAAACCATACAAAGATCTTTGTAATTTAATTTAACAAACTTCTCGAGAATTTGAATTGCGTGCATCATACATCTTGAATCCTTCTGGGATTCTCTTAAATCCTTCTGGGATTCTTATATAAATATCATTGTCAAGTCTGCCATACAAATATGCAGTGACAACATCCATTAAACGCATATCAAGCTTTTCATGTATTGCCAGACTAATGAGATAGCGAAATGTAATTGCATCCACCACAGGAGAATATGTCTCCTCATAATCAATTCCAGGTCTTTGCAAAAAACCTTGTGCAACAAGACGTGCTTTATTCTTGCGCAACAAGACGTGCTTTATTCTTGTGCAAAAAATTGTGCTATATATTTTGTTTTCGCACTTGTACTCTACTAGTTTTACACCTTCAGGTGTATGGACTACAGGTCCGAAAAACTCACGCTTCTCAAGTGAGTTGAATTCTGCTTGAATTGCGTCTTTCCTCTTTGGCCAATCATTTCAACATCGATACTCGTCGATACACCTAGGTTTGTGATCCTCGTTATTTTCCATAACATTAAGCGCTATATTATATGCAAAAATATTGTCGACAATTCTTTCCTCTCGGTTCCATATTTTTCCTGTACTGACATAACTGATCGAGATATCATCATTCTTAATGATTACATGTATCTAAACTTCTTCTGGAAGTATTTGATCAGATTTGTCATGTATCTCTTCAGGAGATTCATTTACCTCGACGGGGCTTTTCTCATAATTTGCTCATTTTCTTTTTCGAGGATTTTTGTCTTTGGAACCGATAGGCCTTCCACGCTTCAGGCATGGTTTAGATTCATTAGCGGATTGTCCAATCGGGACATCAATCCGTATATGAGCATTTACAGCTGGAACATGTGACTTTGTCACTCTTTTTAGGTCAGTAAATGCGTCTGGCAATTAATTCGCTATCTCTTGCAAGTGGATTATCTTTTGAACTTCTGGTTCATATTGCTTCGTACGAGGATCAAGATAATATTTCAATCTATTCCACTTGATTTCCTTTTCCAGCTTATTACTTTCTCCCCCTAATGTTGGGAATTTTTTTTTTCATCAAAATGGCAATCGGCAAAATGTGCCGCAAATAGATCCCCTGTTAATTGTTCAAGATATCGTATAATAGAATAAGAATCATACCCAACATATATCCCCAATCTCCGTTGGGGTCCTATCTTGGTGCGTTGTGGTGGAGCCATTGGAACATATAGCGCACACCCAAAAATTCTTAGATGGGAAATATTTGGCTCCTGACCATAAGCCAATTCTAATGGGGAGAACTTATGATAACTCGATGGCATGATGCGTATAAGTGCTGCTGCATGTAAAAATAGCAGGTCCCCAAGCTACGACAGGTAGCTTTGCTCTCATAAGCAACGGTCTAGCTATTAACTAAATTCGTTTAATAAATGCTTCAGCTAAACCATTTTATGTGAATGAACATAAGCAACTGGATGTTCAACATCTATTCCAATAGATGTACAATAGTTATTAAAAGCCTCTGATGTAAATTCACCAGTATTATCAAGGCTAATTGTCTTGATCACATAATCTGGAAATTGTGATCGTAATCGAATTTCTCGCAAACGGCAGGTTGCGAGTTAATAATAAACTTATGTGTGACCATTTAGTAGATGCATCTACTAAAATCATAAAATATCTAAATGGTCCACACGGTGGATCAATCGGTCCACATATATTACCTTGAATTCTCTCTAAAAATTTTGGAGATTCAATTCCAACTTTTGCTGGTGATGGCTTAATTATCATTTTGCCTTGAGAGCAAGCAGCACATGAGAATTTATTAGATTGAAAAATCTTCTGGTTTTTTAATGGATGCCCATGTGAATTTTCCATAATTCTTCGCATCATATTAGAACCGGGATGCCCCAACCGGTCATGCCATATAGTAGAACCATTTATATCAGTAAACTTCTGGTTTACTGGTAAAACTATTTATATTAGTAAACTTATGGTTTACTGTTAAAATCATTTATATTAGTAAACTTCTGGTTTACTGGTAAGACCATTTGTACTTCAATTATGCTAATCTTTGTATAGCATACTTTAGAGGAAAATACAAGTAACTTTTCTACCACATATTTGTTACCTGATTCAGTCTTTGTAATGCATAAATATTTCATTTCTCCTTCATTACTTGTCTCAATATGACATCCATTTTCACGAATATCTTTAAAGCATAGTAAATTTCTTTGAGACATAAATGAGAACAATGCATTTTTATACTTATTTTTGTTCCTCTTAGTAGTACTATGTTAGCTCTTCTGGAGCCATCAATTATCTTTGTACTATCTCATATTGTACTAATATTAACATCATTTACAATCAAATATACTTATAAGTAAAAGTTAAATATGTTAGAACACACACACACTGAAATAATAGAACACACTTAAGTAAATTATAATGAGTCAGATACTTTAGTTAGTTTGGGCTTCTCCCCCATTAAGTATGTAATCATTTACATCTGGATTGAGAAAATCTGATATATCCAGATGTGTACTTGTAGATGGATCTTGCTTTACATCATCGTTTTCATAGACAAAATTTGTTTCAACATCTTTCCCTTTATTCAGCATTGATGCTTGATACAACTTAACAAGATGTTTAGGCGTACGACAGGTACGGGCTCAATGGCTTTTCATTCTGCACCGATAACATAAATTCTCAATTTTTATCGGTTGCTTAATTTGTCTAGTCGATGATATTTCATTATTACCTTCTCTATTCCACTTCTGGTGGCGAGAAATTTTTTCATCATTATTGGGGTGATTGTCATTATGATACCGATTATTAAATCTCCCCCGACCACGGTCGCGATTACGTCCACGACCACGTTCTTGGCCTCGCTCAGTATTATCATATATACTCGCGTTCACTTCAGGGAACAGAGTAGAGCCAGTGGGGCGGGCTTCGTGGTTTTTCAATAAGATCTCATTATTTTGCTCAGCCATATGAGATCAATTCAGAATATCATTTAAACACTTTTTCTCGATATTGCTACTGCAGGAGCAAATCAAAGAAGGAATGTGGAGAAAGTTTTCTTTAGCATATCGTTATCAGTTATTCTTTCTCCACATAGTTTTAACTGTGATGTAATTTTCAACATCGTAGAATTATATTCACTTATTATTTTAAAATCCTGCAAACATATATAAGATATAGTTTTGAAATAACTTGAAAAGAGACTAGGTAGATCTTACCGATACCGTACCTACTTTGGTGACTATAGCTCAGGATCTGGAACTAGAACGAAGTCGTGCTGATAACGTGTTATAAAACTAAAGAACCAAGAGCATAATCTCAATAGATAATATTTTATTTCAAGACTATTATAGAGAGAGTGTACAAGAGAGAAAGATAGAAGTTAAGAACTTCTGAAGTATATTGAAATGAAAACCAGAGCCTACTATTTATAGGTGAAAATTGGCTTCCTCTATAAGCTTCCATAAGGATAAATACTATCCTTTAGTAAGGCTTCCTTTGTAAGCTTCTCTGAAGATATTTACCAAGCTTCCCTAGTAAGCTTCACTGAAGATATTTACAAAGTTTCCTTCGTAAGCTTCGCGAAAGATAATCTTGCAAAGCTTCTCTTGTACACTTCTGGTTCAAAGGACATCCACATAATAATATATTATAACACATGTAAAATTATAATGAGATTAGTGCATTTTATATGAAGCATATTATTGTGTTGATAATTCATTGGTACATGGCCCTAGTACAACAAAACTCACTTAGCTAATCAAAACACTTTAATTTACCAAAAAAATTACTCTTTCCGTCCCAGAGTAAGAGTCATACTTTCCATTTTGGTACGTCCCAGACTAAGAGTCCTATTCCTAAAATGGCAAAGAATCTTTACTATTCACCTCACTCATTCTCTCTCCTATTTTACTTTTATACTCACAACACCAATCAATTCACTATTCTCTCCCACTCATTCTCTCTCCTACTTTACTTTTACACTCACAACATTTACATCACTTCCAATATTTATTAATAAGCGTGCAAATGAGGGGTATGACTCTTACTCAGGGATGGAGGGAGTATAATATTGTAATTAATGGTCCCAATAAGTCAACAAAAGTATCATATTAGCTCTTAAAACAAGATTATCTTGAAATAAGTTTATGATTTAGAGTTTTGATTTCTAGTCGCTTAATAAATTAGGTGCACGAACAAATGAAACACCAGAAAATTACACAAAGACACAGGATAAACAGAAAAGACAAGTGAGATCAATTTTTGGGACGGAGGGAGTTAGTGAATACTCCCACCACCGTCCCATTTTAAACTTTTAAAATTTCCATTTTGTGTGTTTATTTTAAACTTCAAAACTTAAAAATAATTTTTTTTTATACTTATTTATTTGTGGGCCCCACATGTCATACTCACAAAAATTACCCACTAACTATTTCCTACCTCACTTTCTCTCTCATACCAAACTATCTACACTTACAACACATAACCTTTTTATTAATTTTTGAACTCAATTTTTTTTTAAGTTTAAATTGGGACGGAGGGAGTATACTAGTACACAGTAGTTTGTCAAATTGATAAAAAATACGAGTATAATTAAGCAACAGTATTTCTTGGAACAGAGAGGGAATGTACATATTTCTTTGTATGCAGGTACTAATTGTCCAAAACCAAAAGCCTTTTATTAGTTTCTTTTTTTCAAGTGATAAATGGGCCGGAAAAAACACAATGCCAGAAAGGCTCATCTTAATAATTTTGGTCCAATGGGCCTGATTCGAATAAACAAACAGCTAACAAGTGCTAACGATCATTTTGATATGCTATGAGTTAATGAATTTGGTTTTTTTTTTTTTTTTTTTTTTTTTTTTTTTCTTCTTAAAAAGAGGATCGATAGTGGTTCCCCACTTACCCCCTTATAATATATAATAATGTCCAAGGAGGCATGGGAAGAGATCGAACCCGGGACCTCACACATTGTGAAGTTTGGCTCTACCACTGAGCCACTCCTTAGGGACAAATTTGGTTACAAAGTTAATGAATTTGGTTAAGTGATCACGAGGTAGACATGAATAAAGCAAATAACAACGTCAGTCCCTTTGTTTTTTTACCATCACGGCGGAAAGCAAGGAAGGTTTTGAATGTGAAATATAATCGTTGAGCTCGAACTCTTGCATGTACAAACTGTGCTCAAAACTTTGTAACGTTTTTTCCACGCTAGAAGACAATGAAAGTTTTGAATGGTAAAACATGATTAACTTGAAGTCTTGCATGAACAACTTGAAAGTTTTGTAAAGTTTTTCCAAAACTAAAAGACAAATAAAGTTTTAAATGAAAATACATACACTCGTTACAAACGAGGACTTGCATGAACAATTACATTTACAATAAATTTAGCAGATCATTTAGCTAAAAGAAATGAATTTTTGATTTTGTACTTTCTTGCACTACTCTAATTAACACGTCATTGTCTGTATTAAAATAAAACCGTTAAATCATCATAATACTGAGCTTAGTAAACAAAATAAGAATAAGAAAATTGAAGAAATCAAGAATAAAAAAAGATATTAAAAAAAAAAAAAACAACAACTCGTACATCAAATTAGATGGGATGGCCAAATTCAATCAGCGGCCTACCAAATTATTATTTTTGCCACATCCTTGACACTCTATTTTTTTTTTAGACCACATCCTCATATTCGCCCTACAAATTATTACATTCTTTAAATTAAAGGTTCACAGATTGTTTAAATTTATTTTTTGTTTTGTTGATGGTAAGATTTAAAATAAATTCTCGAGTGTAAGATTGTGGAATGAAATTAAGGGACATTCTTATCTTAACTTTTCCATATATGACCATTCTTTCATTGGGTCCAATTATATATATTTTATTCCATTTAAAGATTTCAACCTAGAGCATATCTAATTATCTAAATTGTATTCCAAAATTGGTCATGAACGCTGCATTGACCTGGAATTAGGTTCAGATTTTTAGTGTGAACTTAAATTCCATAACTTAGATGTTTGTGGAAGGGGGATTTGAGTTGAATAAAATGGTTATATTGTGGAAAACGATATTTTAACTAGCCGAAAACTAAATCAAATCACTGATAGGAAAGCGGACATAATTACTTATACTCAGTTAATCTATCGCTTTTAACATTTTGATTACCTAGCTACATTATTCAAATACTGTACAAAATAATCACTTAAATCACTATTAATTATACTTATTATTATAACTGTTGTGCAAACGTGCTCGTACTCATAATGTATATGGAATCCAGTAGTTATACTAGACTTATTATTTATTACTCCCTCTGTCCCTAAATGAGTGTCTATTTTCAAGAAATCTTTGTCCCTAAATGAGTGTCTTTTTTTAACATAACTCTCTCCCTAGACATTTTTTTTCGAATTTTTTTCACCCGTTTCTTTATACGTGCAAAACTAAAGGTTTGGAAATGAGATTACAAGATTATATATGAATCGTTGTTACCAAATTGTTCAAAAAGTTGAGATTTTCCGTGTCCCTTAAAATGAAATTTGGACACTCATTTATGGACAGAGGTAGTATTTATTATTTATTATTTATTGATATTAATAATTTTATTTCATTTTTTGTTGGAATTTTATTTGTTGATAATAGTAATGGGCCTAAAAAAATATTTTTGAATTAAAAACTTGGTCATGCCCTAGTCCACTTAGAAACCAAACCAGTACAACTCAACATTGAGAGACGCACAAGTTGCTATCGTACGCACGTTTGAGACGCACAATCTGCTATCGTACGCACGCACGTACGTGGTGCACCGTCTCTCCATGCCCATATCTCCCACAATCGACCCAACACACACACACGCAGCACAGCAATCTCTAGTTTTACCTCACCGACCGTCGTCTCCCCACCTATATAATATACCGATTCCCTAAAATTTTCAATCTTTCCTCAAAATTTCTTCAATCCATTCATCTTCAATCCGCGTTGCCCAATCATCTCAATGGAATTCTTTGCTTAAAGGTATAATCGGGTTTCGATAACTTCCTTATTTGTTGTTTCTTTTTTAATTTATTGTTAATGGGTATGTCTATCTGCTGCTCAGATGTTTATTTAATCGGTTTTATTTTTGATTGTTTGTATCGAATCTTCAAATGGCTATTGATTTAATTTTGATTTCATTTGCATGATTTTGCATGTTTTGTTGATGATCATCTCATTGATTGTTGGTCCGATTGTTTTTTTTAGTGGGTTTCTAGTTTAGATATGCTGGTTTTGAGGTTCTTTTTTTTTTTTTTTTTTGTGGATGGTTGAATCTTGTGGTTTGTGCATTTCTGTTACTGTTTTGGATTGTTTGAAATGAACAATAGGTGAAGTCTTTTATAAGTCTTTGTTGGCTTTCTTTAGATGGTTTCCTGCATTCTCGTGATTTTTGATCAATTGGGGTTGAAGCTGATTGATCGTTGGTTAGTGATTCTGTTGTTGGGATACGTGATTTTTGAGAGGGGTTTGGATTGGATACACCATCTGTGGGCTCTTTGAGATTAGTTTTTTGTTTAATTTGCTTCTCTCTAAAATTTCAATCAAATTTGTTAGAATGTATATTTTGTATCTGGGTGAATCCTCACTCCTTGTCTGGTCTTAGCTTTGCATAAATGTAAGACATTTTTGTGTTATGTTTGGTGAGTTTTAGTGATATCTGATTAATTCTTTATGGGTATCGTGCGTAAGGGGTTTCACCGCAAAGAATCTATCTTTGTTGTGTTTCTTGGGCTGTATGTAGAAGAGGGAATTCTCATGTAATGAAGGCAAAAAAAAAAAAAAAAAAAAAAAGGAATCACTAGACAAACATGTGTGTTTTCAAGAAAGAGAGCATTGGTATTGATTTCATCAAATCTTAAGCAAAACGAATCGACATTATACCGTTAGGGGAAAAACATAAGCGCACATGTGAAGAGGTATGGAGGGGAGGGATAGAGAGAGCTTTTATGCTGGTTTCTTGATCTCCCACACACGCAAGCATGTACACGATTTCTAGGGTAAACTGTGAGATACATAAACACCAAGATAACAAAGGAACCAAAGTTTTCAGTCTTAGGAATTCTCTTTGCACACTCCAACAGTTAATTGTGTTAGGGTTTCAGATCAACTACTTCAGTCGGTCACACAGTTTCTTATGAAGTAACACTTGCAGTTAATAGCATATCCACCTAAGATTGTTGGATAGCATTTAATCAGTAGCACTATTGCAATAGTGTTTTTCTTTTTAGGAAATTCTTGGCTTCATAGTAAGTCAGTTGGGAATAAAGAGTTGATGGAAGAGCTGACGGGTCTAAATAAGCTATCTTGCTTTCTAAAAACAGTGTCAACTTAACACCCTCTGAATAATAATCTGGCTTCTTCAGTCTTTTAACAACCCAATCTGAGATTGAGATGCCATCATTTTGCAACCAAAAAACTGAAAAACATGTGTCTTATATAATGTAAGCCAGGTAGTAGAAAATTAGAAATCACATACGTGCATTTAGGTATGTTGATGTCGTGTGTTACTAGTGTTGTTTTTTGTTTTGCGGTTACAGTTTTGCTCCATTGGATAATAATTAAAGTTTGGAATTTGTGATTTACCTACTGTACACTCTCTCCCTCTTTCTACTTGAGTCTCACTCTCACAAGAATTCTTTTTTATTTTCCAGATGATTTTTTAGGTTTTTATGCTTTGAAGTGTCTTGAGGTTGAAAGATAAGTTTGGAGGAGCTTTATTCTTGCATGGAAGAAGATGCCGGATTTGAGAAGTGGAGCTCGCCAATCAAAGAGGGTCAATAATGCTCAGGATAATCCCACACCTATAGCCCCACCTCCTCGTCGTGGTACCAGAAGAGGGAATGCTTCTAAAAATCCACCCGCTGTAAAACCAGTTCTGGGTAGTCCAGCAGTCCCAACATATCCATACGCAATGTCAAGGCCAGCTGGCAGAGGTCGAGGGGTTAGGCAAATGCACCAAGATAATGGATTGGGTTTGGACGTCGTAAATCGTAATGAGTTGGTAGCAGGCAAAGCAAATGAGAAATTGAATGCTGTAGAGGAGGAAGGAAGTACGAGCCCGGTTCCTGAACGGGTACTATTTTCATTTTGTTTAATCAGAAAGCATGGCATTTTTTTTTAATCGTGACCTTTTTAGTTACTTACATTTGCTATGTCTGGCTCTTTCTTTTTTTCTATATCTGCCTTTTTGGATATAAACTCTGCTGGTTTTGTTTCTTTGAGCTTCCGTGGGATTTTTGTTATATTCGAGCAATCATCGTTTTTGGTAGTTTTGCGTACGTGCTAAGTTGTGCAGGAACTTTCAAGTATTTCATTTATGTTTATGCCTTAGTGGTCTCATCAAAAAGTTTGTTAGTAATCTCCACGTGACACATGAAATATAACAACTTTAATCTTTATATGGGAATTTTGTGACTTCAGTGAGTTCAAATTTAAGGATTTGATGTGCAACTGGTTTCTCTCAGGTCCAAGTTGGCAATTCCCCAGCCTACATGTTGGAAAGAAAGCTGGGAAAGGGGGGATTTGGACAAGTTTATGTTGGTAGAAGAGTGACAGGTGGTGCAGGGAACTCAGGCCCTGATGCGCTAGAGGTACATGTCTATGTAACCCTTTGAAGGAGTTCATTATGCTACTAATATTGCTGTTTGTCTTTTTCATTTCAATTTTAATCTTCTTTATATATTTTTATTTTCTCGGGGATGTTAGGTTGCTTTGAAGTTGGAGCATCGAAATGGTAAGGGTTGTAGTTATGGCCCACCATATGAGTGGCAAGTGTACAGGTAAGGATACATCTTTGTTTTACAGACTTCATTTTTTACTAAGTGATGGAGCATTCTTCTTTTAATGCTCGTTAACATATGTTCTTATTTCTAAATGTAGCACTCTTAGTTCTTGTTATGGACTTCCGTCGGTCCATTACAAAGGTCGACAAGGAGATTATTACATCCTTGTAAGTTCAAATTCTTTCCTTACGTGTCATCTGCATTTTTTATGAGATGGTTCACATATTATGCTGAATTTCATGGAAGCCAGGTCATGGACAAGCTAGGCCCGAGTTTATGGGATGTTTGGAACTCCAGTAACCAAATGTAAGATTGTAGTTACCTTTGAACTTCAGTTTTATTTGTGTTATGGTTTGGTTTATAATTTTGTCATTAATTTTATTCAGCCTGTCCGAAGAGATGGTTGCTTGTATTGCAGTTGAGGCAATATCAATCTTAGAGCAGCTTCACATGAGAGGGTACTTTTCTCTCTCTCTCTCTCTCTTTCTCCACACACACACACACACACACACACACACACTCTCAATAAGAGGTTTGTTTGCAGATTTTTTGCATTTGTTCTATGAATTTGTGATTGTTATTTAATCTTTTTCTCAGTTACGTCCATGGTGATGTAAAGCCTGAAAACTTCTTGCTCGGTCAGCCTGGGACGTCTAATGAGAAGAAGTTGTATCTGGTTGATCTTGGTCTTGGTATATCATCTTGTGCACTTCATGTTTCAATGAGATTTACTCCCTCCGTCCCAAAATGAATGTCCAAAAATGTTCAAATTTGCTCTTGATCAAGAGTAGCTTAAAGAAAATTTTGGACATTCATTTTGGGATGGAGGTAGTAGTGATTAATACATCCCAAGGACTTCATATTGCAGCAGATTGTAATTATTTTCTAATTCGTTTTATATACTTTATTCAGCTTCTAAGTGGAAAGACGCATCCACTGGGAGTCATGTTGATTATGATCAAAAGCCTGATGTTTTCAGGTACTTATAGAACTTCTTGAATGTATTTACACTATGTTTGCATGTTTTTGCCACTTCGTGTGCATTGGGGGCATTCATGCTTGAATTGTGCTACCTAATATTGACTCAATTGAAATCCATTTTACCGAATTTGCTAACTCAGCTTAGACGTACATAATTTGCGCTTATAATTTGGTAAAATCTGGTGTCTTTTTCCGTTCTTCCTTTAACAGGGGAACAGTACGTTATGCAAGTGTACATGCTCATTTGGGGAGGACAGGGAGCAGAAGGGATGACCTTGAGTCTCTAGCGTATACTTTAATATTCCTCCTTAAAGGAAAGCTCCCATGGCAAGGTTTCATGGTAAGTACATTTGTAATTGTTCAACCTTTGCAACTTTATTATTTGTACGTCTACGTTTTTGTGGTAGATGCTCCACTAACCGAGAATAATTTCCCCCACCCAAAAGGGGAAAAAATTGAATTGTCCCTCTGCCCATTTTGTCCATCCTAATATGTTTCGGTGGGTTAAAGGCTACTTAATTTGTTAGTATTTACGTACTACTTACCGTTAATAACGGAATCATACAGTTACTTGGTATTTAGAGCTTTGAGAATGTATTTGGCTCGTGTTTCAAAATAATTTATAATATGGGCTTTCGATATGCAGGGAGAGAACAAGGGATTCCTTGTTTGCAAGAAAAAGATGGCGACCTCACCTGAGATGCTTTGTTACTTATGTCCTCCGCCTTTTAAACATTTTCTTGAGACGGTCACGAATATGAAATTTGATGAAGTACCAAACTACTCGAAGCTTATATCGCTTTTTGACAACAGCATAGTATCATCTGCATTATTGCGGCCAATTAGAATTGATGGTGCCATAAAGGTTTGTGCTTGGTGATATAATTAGGCTTAGTGGTTTAATGGATTTGCTGGTCTGTTTTGTTGTTCGTTAATTAATTTATTGGAATGTTATATAGGTGGGACAAAAGAGGGGAAGGTCATTTATTGATTTGGAAGATGGTGAGCAGCCTAGAAAGAAGGTTAGACTTGGCACTCCAGCTACTCAGTGGATTTCTGTGTATTCATCCAGACCTCCAATGAAGCAGAGGTAGGGGGCTACCGGATTTTTATCTTTATTTTTGAAAAGAAAATGCATGTTTCTTTCTTTTTTTGGTTTGTTAATGATATTAACCGTTTTACGTTTGCCCCAAAAACTTAATATAGGACATCTCCCATTTTTAGTCTTTTTATACTCCCTCTTTTCTACTCAAATAGAACTCCATAAATGGAAGGTCCATAATAGAAAGTGGACTCTTTACCGAGAAGATTTGTTTCTTGAACTTCTACTCTTTCTGGTTCGTACAAAGAATCCACATTTGAACGTCAAAACATTTTGAAGATTAAAAATAGTCTGGTCTCCTTGTTCAAGTTTACACGTGATGCTAAACCAAATTAAATTTGTAGCATACCTTAGTAGTGTTGTGGTAGATTAAAAAAAATCATTTATTGAGATCTATATTAAGAATATTTTGGATTGTATTATTTACAGCTCTGTATACAAAATAAATATATTTTGGATTGTATTATTTACAGCTCTGTATACAAAATAAATACTCTCTCCGTCCCGTAACAATGTGCACAAAATGGGGTGTGCTCGGAAATTAAGGGGTGAATTGGGTAGTTGTTGTGAGTGTGAAAAGTAAAGTAGGAGAGAGAAAGTGGGGTAGAGAATAGTAGTGGATAGTTGTTGTGAGTATGACAAGTGGGTCCCTTTGAATAAAGAAACATATAAAATTTTCATTTAAGGAAAGTGTGACTTATCAATGGGACGCCTAAAAGGGAAGTTTGTGCACATTGTTCTGGGACGGGAGTATATGTTAACTGTCAAAACTAATCCAAGTTGATTAAACATAAGTAATAACTGGATTATTTAGTTGGAATGGATTATACCCTTATTTCTTAAGAAATGAATAGCTTTTATGGTTTGAAATTCATCGTAATGAGGGTATGTTTGGAGAGTTAAAAACTTATTTGCCCAATTTTTCTACATAGTACTCATAAAGAGGCACCCCTCAAAAGTAAAGTGGAATCTTTTTTTGGCACTGAGGGAATTTTTTCTACTTTCTAATTCTTGTCAGAAATTGATTTTTTTTGTCAGTATGTAATAAGAACATGTGTATGCAGATACCATTACAATGTACTGGATTCTAGACTTCATCAGCACGTGGACAAAGGGAAGGAAGACGGACTTAACATTAGTTGTGTAGCTTCCTCTGCAAATTTGTGGGCTGTGGTTATGGATGCGGGGACAGGGTTTTCGTCCCAAGTTTATGAGCTCTCACCTGTTTTCTTGCACAAGGTAAAACTAATTGCATCATTCCTTGCCATGATTTCTCATATTTTCACTACATTCTTTTGCCTAAGCTTGTCCGTTCTTTCTCATTTTTATTTCAGGAGTGGATAATGGAGCAGTGGGACAAAAACTATTACATCACCTCCCTTGCTGGTGCCAACAATGGCAGTGCCTTGGTTGTAATGTCCAAAGGTGAGTCAAACATACAGAACCAGGTCTTTCTGCCCCAAAATATATTTTTAGAAGCCAGATTCACACCAGTAATCGTGTCTTTAGGATGTTTCGTAAACCGAGTCAATTTAATCTTGACATCGGGTTTATGCTCGAAGCATAAACGAGCTCGGGGATAAAAATATACTTCCACTGTCCTAAAGTAAGGTTCCTACCTTGATTTTGCACGCTTATTAGGAAAACAATGAAAATGGATTAAGAAATTTTGTGGGTTGAGGGCATAACTGTCCAAAACACTACATAATTCAAGTGGGTAAAAATTTGTTAGCTAAGTAATTTTTTTCTTTTGTAATTATACAAGCTTTACAAGGACACAATGGTCCAAAGCACTGTTCATAATTTGTCATTTTGGGAACGGGAACCTTGCTCTGTGATGAACCAAAAAGGAAAGTAGGAACCTTACCTGAGGACAGGGAGTATTTAGTTTGTGTATATTTTCTACTTTTTTTTTTTTTTTTTGCATATGTTTGATCTAGGCACGAGTAAGCCTCTAGCTTAGCTCTTATATAACTTGTTTATGAAGTAACTGCATCAAGCTCTTGGCTAGAAAGCATTACTTGACTTGGATAAAGCATGTGCTCTATCAAAAAAAAAAAAAAAGGAGCGACGATCTAAGGCCCGACTAGTCTTCAGTCTTGTACATGTTTAGATTTCATGTACATTCAACCAATTTTTATGCGAATTAATAATCATTTCCCTTGAAATTGAAGGCACATCATTTTCACAACAGTCGTACAAAGTTAGTGACGTGTTTCCTTTCAAGTGGATCAACAAGAAATGGAAAGAAGGCTTTGTGGTCACCTCCATGACCACTGCTGGCAGCAGGTGGGGAATCGTCATGTCCCGTGATGCCAGCTTTTGTAATCAGGTATTTTCTTCTTTCCATTCTGTTTACTTACCTTATACTGCCTCCGTCTCAAATTGAAGCCTTAATTTTGGAACGGGACTAACTTCCCGGGACAAACAAAAATGGGAAATGAGACCATCATTTTGGGACGGAGGGAGTATATTTAAAACTGAGATGTATGAAAGTTCATGTGTTTTGAACTTTGTTTGCAGGTGGTCGAACTTGATTTTCTTTATCCTAGTGAAGGGATCCATAGAAGATGGGAGAATGGGTACCGAATTACGTCTGCTGCAGCAACCGAAGATCAAGCTGCATTTATACTGAGCACACAAAAGAGGAGATCATCACAAGATGTCACCCAAGAAACTTTGAGGACTTCTGCATTCCCTAGCACACATGTCAAGGTACACCATTCAGCTATCCTCATTTTTTTTATGACCGAGCAAAGATTCTTTCATTTTCATTATAAGAATGGGCAAATAAATATTCTTCTAATTTGATTTATTGGTACAATGGTAAAAAGTTGAAAGAATATGGATTTGGTTTATGTCCGTAGTGGATATGCCTTTTAGCATAACACAAAGATCAACTAGCCATCATCTTTTCCATTTTTTATACTACCTCTGTCCCTAAATGAGTGTTCAAATTTCATTTTAAGGGACACTGAAAATCTCAACTTTTTGAACAATTTGGTAACAACGATTCATATATAATCTTGTAATCTCCTTTCCAAACCTTTAGTTTTGCACGTATAAAGAAACCGGTGATTTTTTTTCGAAAAAAAACGTTTAGGGAGAAAGTTATGTTAAAAAAAGACACTCATTTAGGGAGAAAGATTTCTTGAAAATGGACACTCATTTAGGGACAGAGGGAGTAATATTTATGTGGATAAAGATGGAAAGAAATCAAAACTTGACCCTTTTTTGTTTTGTTTTTTCTAACTTTATGACGATGTCCTACTTGACATTAAATAAAGAAGCTGGATGTTGATCTATTTAGTGTAAGAAATTTAGATTCTGTCTGAGATGAGTTTTTGTATTCCCTATTTGGTAATGCTAAGATGTGTGCGTTGACCCACATAAATAAAATAGTACTGTATTGATAAGAATGTTAAAGATTTTTTTCTTCATTTTCTTAAATTTGAATGTAAATTAATCAGGAATTTCCTCTTCAAGTTTGAGTCATTTCACTCTCTGCATAATTATATAGTATAAATGGTTTTCAGTAAATGTATCCTTTAATAATTGACTTGTCAAATGGACTTATAATTATCTTTTGGGACGGAGGGAGTGTGATTTGTAGTGTTCTAGTATCCTATTTCTGTCTTATTTGATTATGCCCATGCCGTCCACCTGTTTGTCATTTGATGCACAGCAATGATTTTTGTTAACATTTAAAGTGAGCTTAATTGATGCATGTGATTTTATAATCTTTACTCACATTTTTTATCACATGGATTACGGTTATGTGTACTCTTATAATCAAAGGGGTGGGATATTTATAATAGTTGTTTGTTTATTATGCAGGAAAAATGGGCTAAGAATCTGTATATTGCATCCATCTGTTATGGGAGAACTGTATCTTGATATCGCTGGTTCGGGGGAAAAAAGTTGCCGGTATGTTACCCTTTTTAGCTTGATCTGTTATGGGAGAATCTGTACATTTATATATTTACATATATAAATGTACACACATACACATATATTCATACGTATACGTGTATATATATGTATTCGTATATGGAATTCTCCACGCCCTGCAAGAATTTTGAAAGATTAGACTGCTTCCATCCTTCTATCTTAATATGTCGGATTCTCAAAACATGTTTACAATTAAACTCTGTACTTGAATCTCATTTACATTTGTCGGTTTCTGAATTTCCGCAGGTTGGGTATTAAGAGATAATGGAGTGCTGCATGTTGAGAATTCTTATTATCCAAATTGAGGGGTAATAATATATTACTCTTGAAGATCAACTGTACAGGAAAACTCAGAATGTGCTCTTTTATGTAATGGACCGGATGGCTTTCCTGATAACATCACCCTCCTCCTTCAAGAGAGAAGGCAGTTGAAAGGTAAAACATGTCTATACAGCGGATTTAAATTGCGAAAAAAAGTACTTTTGGTTTGTGTTTTTTGAGTCGCGGACTTATAAGAGTGTGGGTGGGTGATTAAAGGACACCCCACAAGTAAAATGTTAATGTTTGCTGTTGTAACCGATTAAGATTTGTGTTACCGAATTACAGTTAATTATTGTGGCATTTCCTTAATCTTTCCCGATTTTCCAAATACGAGGAGAGAGGTTATTTATTCTTTGTTTTGGTATTTGATGGAATATTGTTCTGTATTTATGCCTCTTGGAGATGTTGTGAATGTCTCGGCAGTAGGTTAGTTCAAATATCGAGTCTGGACCTGCCTGCGACCTGGCCTGGACCTGCCTGCGACCTGGGATTTGGGGAGCAATTCAACCCAAATAGAATAGAAGTTCAAATGATCGAGTGTCTAGAGATTATGTTTGATTGGCTTGGTGAAAGAATAGGGGTCAAAAATGATTTAACGGTCCAGATTATATTATAATAAATGGTTAAGGTCGGACTGAATTTAAGTGGAGCTCCGTCAGAGGGAGTTTGGATTATGGGTGTGTTTGGTAGCATTAAGCATATAATGTTTGATGCTTAATACAATAAAGTGTGATTAGGAGGTATGGTGTGTCTGATAATATTAATCGAAAGCTGAATCTCGTGCTCAGTGAGACTTTTAGCAACAATTTTGATGCTCAATCAATAACATCATGATTGGATGGATGGAGGAACAAACCAATCACTTTATACTATATTAAGGGCTCAAACCAATCACTTTATACTATATTAAGGGCTCGTTTGCGACGCTGGTACACAGTTTTAAAAACGGAGATTTTTTTTTTTTTTAAATATTTTTTTGGACGCTAGTACTTTGAGTGCGACCAAAATTGGCCAAGATTTTTAAAAAGCTCCGCTAGAAAACTCTCCATTGAGATGCTTACCGGTCTACCAAACGAGGCTTAAGTATCAAGAATAAAGTGTTTAATGATACTAAACATAACCCTCTGAATCTTGGGGGAGCAAGCTCAAATTGACTTGCCCCCTTGTTAGGCATTAATCTAGCAAAAGCTTGAATCGGTTAGCCCACACATTATCCTCGTACGACCATAAATAAACATCTAATTTCCTATTCCTTTCATCACGTGATGCACGTGCTTAGGGCAGCTCATCGAGGGTTTCGAGATCTCGTAATTAGGGACCTGTTTGTTTTAACCTAATCCCAAACCAAACTTTAAATCATCAACTTACAGGTCTCTAAAGTTAAATCAAACACGCCCTTATCGACATTCTCTCTTGGTCAACCTAATGCATAGACTCCACCTAAGCCAACCCCAAAAGCATCAAATATTTAATCAACCCCGAAAAAACGTTTCCAAATTTAATCTCTCTTTTTAAAAAAATAAATAAAAAAAATAAATCTCTTTTTCTTTTTTTAAGCCTACAAAATCCACTTTCAACTCCATAAACTTCATACCTTCTAATAAAATCACCATTTAAGCTCTCTTCACTCCAATGGATATAAGAAACTTGTGTAGCTCACACAGTACAAGTGCCCGAGTCACCACCAGAGGCTGCGACTCGCTAGAGCCGCTCAACTCTACCTCCCCCGGGGCTCGCTCAAGTCGGCCCAAGTGGAAAATGGTATGGAGGAAGCTCCAAAAAGAGAACAAGAAGTTGTTTGAAACATCATCAAAAGTACAAGGTGGTGCTCCTTATTACAATGAATACACTTACTCGCAGAATTTCGATCAAGGGTTGGAATGGAACAACGAGCCCGATTCCCTCTCTCAATCTTTTTCAATTCGGTATGCTAGATCTTCTTCAACATTGCTTACAAAGACGCGTACGTATATCAGTTAGTTTAATTATGTGATTTACTTTTTTCTATTTGATTGTGAAAGAGTATTCATGTTGTGATATTATTTTGCCAAGCTTTATATTTTGAACTGGATTTTCCTTGTACGTTGTAAATGGAGCTACGCATATATGATTGTGGTTTTGGATCTATGTACTGTACATCTACCCCTTCACAAATTTGTCAAATTTGTTGTTGTTTTTTTTTTTTTTTTTTTTTTTTATCTAGTTAAATACTCCCTCCGTTCCAAAATGATCTTTACGTTTGACTATTCAAACTTTTTAAGGAAATGAACAATTGCTTCACTAGCCATGTTTTGTTTATACACTTTTAAGCCTAAATTGTAGAAATGGGAAGAACTTTTTGGGACAAGGAGAAATGACAAATGAGAAGATCATTTTGGGACGGAGGGAGTAATTTAAACTGAACATTTATTTAGGAAAAAAAATACGTAGTAGTAGAATATTCTACTATGGTCGTGAAGAGCGGCCATACGATCAAACAATATTTTCACGATGGGGCAAGCGGATTATTACAAATGATAACTATGGCACACATAATCCATGATAATATTAAAAAATAAACAAATTAAAATGATGAACGATGTTACTCCTTCCGTCTCAAAATGTTGTTCCCTCGAAATATTTGATCTTAGGTGTATTTTCTTTGACGTTTATTTTGACATTAGTAGGAAGGAACTTTAAGTAATAATTTTAGTTTAATTTAATCATCTTAATTGAAATATAAAACATGTTATTGATAGTATTTATAATGTCATCTCAATAACAAGTTTTATATTTTCATTAAAATAAATTAAAGTTATTACTCAAAGTTTCTCTATACTAATATAAAAAAGGTGGAACAACATTTTTGGATAGGGGTAATATCTTTTAATTGGCCCGAAATTTATCCTACTTGCGTTTTAAATAATACTATACCCTTTTAGTAAGTATATAAACGTCGTGAAGAAAAAATATAAATGATAATTGAGTAAGTGATTAGTTTGGAGTATGCAAGAAAAATACTTATTTGACTCCTTGCAATATTTATGATTTAAAGAGATGCAAACAGAGAAATCTTAAAAGTATAGTATGAGAGATTCATTTTCATCCTCCCCTTTACTGTATACTATAACGTTAGATATACAATCAAATTATATGCTCCCTTCCTTTCTAAAAGACTAGCACACTTTTATTTGTACTATTTGACATGTTTTTTTTGCATTATTTTACTATATATATTTTGAAATACTGTAGCATTTTTTAGATATTAAATACTCCCTCTGTCCCTAAATGAGTGTCCATTTCCAAGAATTTTTTGTCCCAAAATGAGTGTCTTTTTTGAACATAACTTTGTCCCTAAATGTTTTTTTTTCGAAATTTTTTTCACCGGTTTCTTTATACGTGCAAAACTAAATGTTTTGAAATGAGATTACAAGATTATTTATAAATCTTTGCTACCAAATTGTACACAAAGTTGAGATTTTCAATGTCCCTTAAAATGAAATTTGGACACCCATTTAGGGACAGAGGTAGTAGTACTCTCCCCTGTCCTTAAATGAGTGTCCATTAGGAAAATTTTGTTTCAAAATGAGTGTCCATTTTGATCATAACTTTGTTCCTAAATGTTTTTTTTCAATATTTTTTTCACCGGTCTCTATATACATGCAAAAACTAAATGTTTGTAAAGAAGATTACAAGATTATATATGAATTTTGCCACAAAAAGTTATGTCCCTTAAAATGAAATTTGGACACTCATTTAGGGACAGAGGTAGTACGTCGTATCATTAATGGTCAATCAGCCGTTAACTAATACAGAAAAACACTTATATATTGATACCAAAGCTTACTAATTCCCGCTACGGGGTAAAGAGTCCAACATAATAAGAAATCAAATGACAATAGAGAAAACATGAACAAATTTAAACCCAGTGTTGAATTACCTAAGAAATAGATCCATTCAACAAAGCGACTCGACGTCGACTGACAGTGATTATTGAACGGAAGGAGAGAATGAGCGTTTCTTCTTTTGAGCCTCAGTCGGTACCTTGACGTTGGTGGCCAACCCAATTGCTTCAAGAAACCATATCGCACCCCAACTCATGTCGATTTGCCACCATTCGAGGCCTAATCGAGCAGAGAACTCGAAAGCGTGGTGATTATTATGCCAACCTTCTCCCAGTGTCAGCACTGCCATTAAGCTGCACATAAGGATAGACTGCACGTTGGCTCAAATATTGACCAGGATAGGAATATACAAAAAAGAGAGAATTGAAGGAAGGTGGAAGTAATTAAGTACAAGTGATTGGTTGATAAGTCGCCAGTGTTCCAAATTTGGTTTCCCCATCGATGGTTAATTGAGTTGAGTAGAAATGTAGCTTGGTACGCCACCACCATCCTCACGGCCTGCACCATTTACCAACTTCAATATCAAATACTCAACACTCTTATTTTGAAACTACGACCACCAGTATCTGAACACCACATTGAATGCCGACTAATCTGGTTTGAGTTGAGTAGGACCACAAGGGCGGCAAAGCTCTCTCAAAACGAGTGTGTTTTGGAGGAACGTGACTTTTTATAAGTTATAGAGAAACTAGTTTCCCCCAAAATTTTCTCGTATTTAACACTACTGCATTCTCAGGGTTTGAATCCGAGACCTCTAGTTGACGTATAACACCCCTTGCCAGATGATCTAGGTGCTTGAGTATTCGGAAAGAAGAAAACGTATAAAAGAAAAAAAGAAAATTAACTGAAACAATTAATAATAATAATTTACCCATGCCCATATGAAGAAGGGAAACCCTCCCAAAGCATATAATACAGCTCCAAATCCCAAAAGATGCCAGTAGTAAGTTCTATTCAAGAACATATAGAAGGGTTGCCTCTTCAAATCCTCAACATTCTTGCGATCTTCATTCTGCACAACGTACAAAATTAAATTATGATAGTACCTAAAGAACTACTCCCTTGGTTTTTAAATGAGTGTCCATTTTAGGAAATTTTTGTCCCAAAATAAGTGGTCTTTTTGATCATAACTTTGTCCCTAAATGTTTTTTTTCGAAATTTTTTTCACTTGTCTCTTTATAATTGCAAAAACTAAATGTTTGTAAAGAGGATTACAAGATTATATATGAATTTTGTCCCCAAATTGTACAAAAAGTGTTGGGGTGTCAACCCAAGTCCCACATTAGCAATTGAAAGAAGAATTGCCTAATATATAAAGGTGTCCACCTACTTCATTAGTATGAGGCCTTTTGGGAGTTGACCCCAAAACAAATCCGTGCGGGTTGGGCCCAAAGCGGACAATATCATACTAGTGTGGAGTGGTGGGGGTGGTCGTGGTCCCAACAACTGGTATCAGAGTCCAGGTTGATGGATGGGCCCGGCGCGCAGTGGACCGCGTGTGTGAGATATCTAGGATTTCCTCTGATTGGACCTCGCGAATGGAGCATTGTGTCGAAAGTCTTCCTGATATTGGTGATCGGGCGGCGTGTCCCGCAGGTGGTGAATAGCGGCAGTACAAGTAAACTTCACTGGAGGTGGTCCTTGAGTTAAGGGGAGATTGTTGGGGTGTCAACCGAAGTCCCACATTGGCAATTGAAAGAAGATTGCCTAATATATAAAGGTGTCCACCCACTTCATTAGTATGAGGCCTTTTGGGAGTTGACCCCAAAACAAATTCGTGCGGGCTGGGCCAAAAGCGGATAATATCATACTAGTGTGGAGTGGTGGAGGTGGTCGCGGTCCCAACAAAAAGTTATGTCCCTTAAAATGAATTTTAGACACTCGTTTAGGTACAGAGGTAGTGGTACTTTTCCCTTAATAAGGGTTTCTTTATAGAGGTGGTCTCTTGTGAGAACACCTAGATCCGTCTCATAGAAAAGACGGGTCGACCCATGACCCGTGTACAACATTCTTCGCGAAGCGTAGGATCCCAACCCATGCTCCACTCAAAAGCTGCCACGTGGCAATGACCCATTGGCCCAATTTTTTTTAATTTTTTTTCCCAGGAAAAAAATTCCGTTTTTATTTTTTGACTGTTTTTTTCGTTTGCCAAAAGTAATACTTAGTATAACTAAATGTAACAACTGTGTTACTTATAAAGTAACATTGTTTATAAGTAAACGTAACACCAGTTTTTTTTTTTTTTTTTTCTTTTTCAAATAGCTCATTTTACTCATCTTTCAACTGTAATACTAACTATAAATACGTGTAACACTAACAATAACTAAATGTAATTATCGTTATACTGAAATGTAATAGTGTTTTCCAGAATATTTTTTATTTTTGAGTAATTTGATTTTATTTTTTAAAAGAAAGTAACATTTGAAAAATAACAACTTATATACATGAATGTAATTATTTGTACAAGTAAATGTAACACTTTAGTAGATGAAATTGTAACAAATTTCTATAGATAACGTAATACTTTTACATGTATCATGATAAATTGAACCCATAAAACTTATTATTTGAAAACATATAGATATACTATTATACAAGTAAACGTAACTGTTTTACAATGTTATTATACAAGTAAAATGTAATATTTGTTTATAAAAATTGTTACTTTCTTATTTTTACAATGTTACTAACACAAGTGTTTTTAGTTCTAAAGTGTAAATGGTTGAATTATTACTTTTCTATACATATGTGTTACAATTATGTATAAACAATGTTACATATAAGTAACACGTTCGTTACATTTTAGTTATAATAAGTGTTACTTTTGGCAAACGAAGAAAACATAAAAAAAAAACACTGTTACTTTTCTGTATATATTTATTACTTTTATGTATACAAACTATTACATATAAGTAACACGTTTGTTACATTTAGTTATAGTAACTATTACTTTTGGTTAACCCAAAAAAATAAAAAATAATATAAAACTAAAAAAAAAGCAAAAAAAGAAAATAATAATAAAAAAATACTACCTCCGTCCCAATGTAAGTGTCCACCTTTCTTTTTTAGTATGTCCCAGAGTAAGTGTCCGCTTCTTAAAATGGAAAAGAATCTTTACTATTCATCTCACTCATTCTCTCTCATACTTTACTTTTACACTCACAACACCAATCAATTCACTATTTCCTACCCCACTTTCTCTCTCCTACCTCACTTTTTATACTCACAACACTTTCACTTTTTCTTACATCACTTCCACTTTTTCTTACATCACTTCCACTTTTTCTTAATCCCCGTGCAAATGGAAAGGTTGACACTTATTCTGGGACGGATGGAGTATTTTTTTTGCCCGTGGGTCATGGGTCAAAAATGACCCGTCTCTACTATGAGACGGGTCATGGTGTTCTCATACAACATTTTGTCTTCTTTATAAGGGTTTCTTGGGTGCTGCATTATTTTCTTTAAACACAATTTTTTATCTTAAAAATGTAAATTAGCTTTGTATTTTCAAACATAAACTTTCTAACAAGATCCACAAAAATATTTATACATACCGTGTGCTTAGAGTAGTCGCCATGAAAGAGCCAAGCCATTTGACTGAACCAAAACCCTGAAACTGGGCTATGTGGATCTCTTTCTGTATCCACAAACTGATGATGGTATCTGTGTATACTCACCCAAAATATCGGATCCCGCTGTACATTCAAATTATGTAATGTATTCATCATTTCTAAAAATAAAATACTGTACTCTTTTCGTCTTGATTTTTTTTTTTTTTTTTTTCGATACGAAATTACCTTGAACAATAACTTTAGGTTAATTTTAAAATCCTAACAAATATTTTAATTTTTTATACTGTATATAATAGTGTATTAGGGCATCTCCAATGGACACTATAATTGACACTAAAACACCAAATTCACCACTATTCACCCCTCCAATGTACACCATATTTTACACCAAATTTGGTGTAAATGAATAGTGTTACACCAAATTTGGTGTAACACTATTCATTACACCAAATTTGGTGTAAATGTTTCACTTGTCACATTTAGTCCCTCTAAGTTCTAAAAATTCACACATTGTAAATTATGTTAATAAATTATATAATAAATTTTACTTAATTATAAAAGCACAATGCATAAAAATCATTATAAAAACATAATATTACACAAAAAAAAGTCATACAAATATAATACAAAATCATAAAAATATTCAAACAACAATAACAACAATTTAATATTCGGGTATACCCGACACATCTCCACCGCAATTACCGGATCCACCACCTAAATATTTAGTAATCTTTTAAATTTCAAATATTGGTTAAAGATAATTATATCATCTCAATTAAAAGAGAGGGGTTTATATGTAAAATCATAGACTTCAAGTATTGTTTGTGTAAAACAATGAGAGTTAGTGGAAAAATGAGGTGGATAGAGAATATTCCTTTTTAGTGTGAAAAATAGTGTGATACATTGGAGGAGATTTTTTTTTAGTGTAACATTTGGTGTAAAACCTACACCAAATTTGATGCTCTCCATTGGAGATGCTCTTAGTAACTTAAAATTATTATTTAAAGTACCTATAAAGAAAAAAAAAAGGGAAATGTCATTTCAGAGACGGAGGGGGTAAGAACTATCCAATCAAACCTAAATATCACGAACGAAAAAACATTCTACATAAATAAATAAATTACCTGACCAGCTAGTACTCCAATATAAGCAAAGAAATATTCGAGCCATTTGGGAAGGTCAAAACTCCGATGAGTAAGATTTCTATGATAAGAGAGACTAAGACCGAAAAGTCCGATGACTAATAACAATATGGCGGCGACGGTCATTGCTGACGGAGTGAAGGTGAAAGGTGCAAAAACACAAAGGAAATGGATAAATATGACCCCCATCCCCATGACCTCCCCCTCCACCGGCCACCGCCATTTCCAAAAACCATCGACGTTCATTATGGAAACTTAGCTGTTTTTTAAACTACTGTTTTCGGAAAATAATTGGCTTACTTCTTATTGCATGAAATTTATCATGAAATGTTGCTGTTTAGGTTCCATTATTTGTAGAGGGGAAATGCTAGGGCCACAAAAAAAAAAAGTTTATAAAATGATTGATACTAAATGAGGTGGCCATATTTTATTGGTTTCATCGATTGTGTACCCGCTACACTCTAATTGATGTAGAACACGCAGCGGAATAATAAAAGAGAGAGACAAATATCCTTCGAGATTAGAATATTTGACCTAATTCGAATCCACGAACTAGGGTTTGAACAAGAATTAGCCTAAACTAATTCTTCTGCAAGGAATCGCAATTCCCCCAACAAGAATCTCCGAAGAAATCCTTCTGCAAGCCAAAGGCTTAAGGGTAAAACCCAACAATTGCAAAGCAATCAAATTTATTAAAAAAACTCGAATTTTCGGATTACAACTTTAGGCCTATTTTATAGTGCCCATAAAACTTTAAAAAACAATCTAAAACATTCTACAATTACTCATAACCTATATAGTAACCTAATAGGACTTAAAAAATAGTAAATTGACTCAAAATCTATCCTAGAATCCTTTAAAATTAACATACTAAAATTAATGACGAAAATAATAATAAAAATACTAATTAAACCCTAACTAATAATAAAATACCAATATAATTATAATATTTGATATAATCATATATTCTTCCTACATCATTCACCACCACTTCAAAAGAACTCGTCATCGAGTTCGTTCTTGAAACTTGAAGTCTTCCACTCCACTTGAAGAGATATTTGGAATAAACTCGTTCTTTCCCGCGCCTCAATAAATCTGACACTTCTGCAAAAGGTAGGAAATAGGACAAGCTGTCATCAATGGCTCTAAAATTTTCAGGCAAGACAGTATTATGCGCGGCCGGGCGTTGGAATTGGTGCGGCCGGAGCCATCCAGGTCCGGTCGGGTCGTTGGTCGGGTGCGGTCGGACCACCCCACCTAGTCCGGGCGTGTTTTGTTCCTGGTTCGGGCGGACCTGTTCTGGAATGTGATCCCGCAAGCTCCTTGTCACGTACAACCCTTCCAAGCGAGCCACACAATCTTCCGTCACCACCACATCAAAAAGTGGCTCATCTTATTTCGTATCTGGAGCAATCTCTCCACCCACGGAAAAAAAAATTATTACTAACCTTTTCTCCTTTGAAATCTTCAATCATAATTTGTGGGTCGTGATTTGTGGATATGACAATAATCATATTTTCTCCGTTTAAATCTGACTCGTCCCCTCCGGCTGGCGGATCACGATGGAGATTTTCCTCGCATCCTACAGGTTCATCTCGACCCCCTGCCCGTTGCCCCGGGTTGATACAACTCTGAGGTGTTTGCACTGCTGCCTCCAAAGCTAGTTGTGCGTCCAAGTCACGAAGCTGTCGAGTCCAATATTTTTCTTCATCAGCCCAGTACTGTAGTCGATTATACAGCTCCTTGGCTCGACTTTGGCACTTCATGTATCGAGGAAATTTTGCCTTTGATTGTGCATGATCCATACGATCCATGAGTTCCAAGAATTCTCCATCACCTGTCATCTTCCAAGGATCGAACCTTTTCTGATACCAACTGATGTAGAACACGCAGCAGAATAATAAAAGAGATTGACAAATGTCCTTCGAGATTAGAATATTTGACCTAATTCGAATCCACAAACTAGGGTTTGAACAAGAATTAGCCTAAACCAATTCTTCTGGAATCACAATTCCCCCAACAAGAATCTCTGAAGAAATCCTTTTGCAAGACAAAGGCTTAAGGGTAAAACCCAATAATTGCAAAGCAATCAAATTTATTAAAAAAAAAAGTCTATTTTTCGAATTACAACTTTAGGCCTATTTTATAGTGCCCATAAAACTTGAAAAACAATCTAAAACCTTTTAGAATTACTCCTAACCTATATAGTAACCTAATAGGACTTAAAAACTAGCAAATTGACTCAAAATCTATCCTAGAATCCTCTAAAATTAACCTACTAAAATTAATGACGAAAATAATAATAAAAATACTAATTAAACCCTAACTAATAATAAAATAACAATATAATTATAATATTTGATATAATCATATATTCTTCCTGCATCACTAATTAAAAACACACACACACACACACACATACACATATATATGGGTAGGTGCTCAAATGAGAACCACAATTGTGTGAGAACCGTGAGAACCAAGTATAACCATTAGATTAAAATCAAAATCAAGGATCCAGATTATTGATACATTGGATACACTTAGATACGGTACCTAAATTTTGATATTGCATTTGGATACAGTAGCTAAATAAGTACTGTATCCAAGTGTTGCACTTGGATACAGTAGCTTATATGACTAATGTATCCATGAAAATTAGCTATTGTATCCAAATGTATCCAATGTATATATAATCTGAACCCTTGATTTTGTATTTAATCAAATGGTTATGCTTGGTTCTTATGTTTCTCATTTTAAATGGTTCCCATTGGAGTGCAACCCTATATATACTCCCTCCGTTTCACGTCACTTGAGACTTTTGGTCAACTTAATATCGTTTTGACGAAGACCTTATAGAAAATTTTATAATCCTAATAAAAATTTAAAAATTATAAAATGATTCACCATAAAAATCACTTTCAATTACATTTTCTAAATTTTTATTAAGATCATCAAATTTTCTATTAAGCCTTCGTCAAAACGATATTAAGTTGACCAAAAGTCTCAAGTGACGTGAAATGGAGGGAGTATATATATATATATATATATATATATATATATATATTGAAAATTTGTTACTTTTTTTTAGAGTTTTGTATCAAGTAGGGGTGGAAATGGTTCGGTTTAGCTCGGTTTGGGGTAATTTAGAAGCCAAACCGCTATACATCGGTTTGAAGAAATCCCAAACCGAGCTGAACCACAAAATAGTCCAAGCCGAGCTGAGCTAAATCATCACGGTTCGGCTCGGTTTGAATCACGGTCTGATTTTATTGTTTAAACCGTAGCTTAAACCGCGGTTTGAACCACAACTCTTACACCATACTATACCACTTAGCACTAGCAAGGTGGTTTTCGTTTGAAACAAATCTGGAAAAAAAATGAAGAGGAACATACACTGCAATTAGCATCACTATCCATGGTTGATACTCGACGCCCTAGATATTAGAGCAAGTTGCAAGCCCTCTTTATTGTAGACACTGTAAAACAAAAAATTGAATAAAAATGACAGTAAAATTGGAAGTAAAATTACAAGAAGAAGCATAAGGGATGAAACTTACATTTAATCGCTGGAAAATTAAAAGGTCGAGCTAGGTTTAAATTAGCAGATGTCTTGATTCTCTTGAATAGGGAAGCCTGCGTAGAAGTGAAAATGAATACTCAGTCGACGATAGGGTATCTCATTTAGGGTTTCCTAAAAAAATCTAACGGTTCATATTAAATCACTAAATTTAATCAATGGTCTATATAAGGGCTCTATGGTTCAGCTAGCTCGGCTCCACGGTTCAGCTCGTGGTTTAGCTCGAAACGGTTCGGCTCGGTTTGACTCGATTCGACTTGAAGGGTCATACCGTGAGACGAACCGAACCGTGTGGTTTATCAATTTTCGAAACCGAGCTGAACCGCATAAGTTTAAAAACCGAGCTAAACCGCACGATTTGGCTCGGCTCTGTCCCGAACCGCGGTTTGAGCCGAACCATTTCAACCCCTAGTATCAAGTCCATCACATTAATAAATTTCCTTGTCTATTACTCATTTTGTCCCAGATTATATGTTCACATTTCCTTTTTAGTTTGTCTTAGAGTATATATCTATTTTCTAAAATGTCAAAGAATCTTTACTATTTCTCTCACTCATTCTCTCCTACTTTACTTTTATACTCACAACACCAATCAACTTACTATTCCTACCCCACCTCCTCTCTCCTACATCACTTTTCATACTCAAAACACCTACATCACTTCTACCATTTCTTAATCTCCGTGCAAATGAGAAAGTGGACATATACTCTAGGACGGAGGTGGTATAAACTTTTATGAAGTCTATCATAGAAATTGTACAACCTAGCCTAATCTATTACTCTCTCTCTAATCCAGAAAGTTTGTCTTATTTTGAATTTTTATGATCAACATAAATTTACTTTGACCAAACATTCATGTCGATCTAATCATTCTAGTGAATTCTAAAAACAGTAATTCACAAATCATTTAGTGATTTATTAATAAAAATATTTGAAATTTCATTGTGATCATTAAATTGACACCGATGTTTGGTCAAAGTTATTTATATTGAATAAAAAAGTCAAAATAAGACAAACTTTCTATGACCGGGGGAGTATGAGACATCCACACAAGCAACCCCTATAGGGCAAGTGTGACTCGAACCGTTGACCTTAGACATTGTAAAAAAAAAATACTTCCTTCGCCTTTGATTATGATTCCTACATTTTGCACGTTTATTAAGTACATAAAATTCTGGGGAAAACTAGTATCTCCGTAAGTTATTAAAAGTCATTTTTATAAATATACGAACTAGGTGTTTTAAGGCCAGAAGTCACTATTTTAAAGCCTAAACTCGCTATTTTGTTTCTAGGTGTTTTAAAGCCGAAAATCACTTGTTTAAGGCCTAGAGTCGCTATTTTATTTCTAGATGCTTAAGGCCTAAACTCAGCCGGTGGCTGTGGTTGGCGGCGGTGGTGACCGGCGGTGGGTGGTGGCGGCAGGCGGTGATGGTCGGTGGCTGTGGTTGGCGGTGGTGATGGCGGGTGGTGGTGGGCGGCGGCGACAGGCGGTGGTGGTCAAAGGTAAAGGTGGGTATCAAAATGGTCAAAGGTTAGAAGTGTGAGAGGATTTTATTTGGGCTGGAGGTATTTTTGCCATTTAAAAGATGCAATGGATTTATTGGTAAAATTGATTTGAACCTAAGGACCCTAACGTAAAATATGAAATGTTGTGTTTTTATTGGCAAATACCACATTCCCCCAAGGACTTATTGGTAAAAATTCCTACAAAATTTGCAACACTCCACAATATCCTTATCCTTATCCTTAACTGACGTTAACAATTTAATAATTGTATTTATTAAAGCAATAAAAAATTAACAGGGAAATCTAACTATGCACATTAAATGTTCGACATTGAACATATACTCCCTCAGTCTCAAAATGATTTTCACATTTGACTATTTAAACTTTTTAAAGATAAGAACATTTGCTTCACTAGCAATGTTGTGTTTATGCACATTTAAGCCTAAATTATAGAAATGAAAATAACTTTTTGGGACAATGAAAAATAACAAATTAGAAGATCATTTTGGGACTGAGAGAGTAATTACTGTGTGTACGGACTATGTTTTTAAATGCGAGTCTATGCCGGTAGCTAGGTTAGAGGTCCCTTGGATTAATTTGTGCCAGAGAGGGGTGAAAGAGCATTAACTCAAAACTGGAGGACGTAGAGCTAACACTGAAATAAAATTTATTTGAAATGGCAAAAATTGTATGGTATGAATAGGAACAGCTGGAAAATATAAAAATTGTGTAGCTCACAAAATTTATTCATAAAAAAAGGGAAAGATTAAAACTACTTAAAAGTCAGTAAAAAAATTTCCCTAATATTTCATCCTTGACCTTGAACACTAATGACCTTCTGATCTAATGGTACGTATTGAGTGGGTGTGTTAAGGGCTTCCTTTAGTGGAGGTCATGTGTTCGACTTTTCTTAAGGAAAATTGGAGAACCCTTAGTTATAAACCTCATAGGGGTAGTTTGTGCGTCTACGGGTGATCATTCAGATGACGTGTGACGTATGTGGCAAAACGACTACCAGATGGTACGGTACATCCATGGACGATTACTAGAAAGCAAGTAGAGCAAGTATTATTCGCAGTAATAAGTTCCAATAGTGATGAAACTCCATAAAAACTTGTAATAAACAGAGCTATAGATCTGTAATAGACTCCATAAAAGTTTGTAAGACGATAACACTTGCCGTGGAATGAAACTTTACTAAAATAGAAACTTTATACTCCCTCCGTCCCAAAACAATTTTTCCATTTGCTATTTTTCATTGTCTCAAAAATTTCTTTCTATTTCTACAATTTAGGCTTAAAAGAGCGTAACACATGATTAGTGAAGCAAGTATTCACATTCTTAAAAAGTTTGAATAGTCAAATGTTAAGATCATTTTGGGACAGAGTGAGTATTACTTCTTTATTTATGAGACTCACTTGCTATATTCACAACTACATTCCACTTAGTTATATTCTCTATTACTTCAAAATATTTTTTCTTAATTTCCATTTTTAAAATAAAATAAATGAAATTTGCTATGAAACCGAGGGAGGAGTAGTATTTATTCATTTTTGTCTATGCTTATCTTTCATTTACTAGCTACTTAGTAGATACAGTATCTTTTACTGCACAATATACATGCTGTGTTTTCCTTTCTGATCCATCACAGAATAAGAAATAAATTTAGTTACTAGAATGACACAAACCATTTAATATACTCTTTTCGGTCCAAAATAACTGTCATTTTTAGATTTTTACAAGTTCGAAAGAAGACAAATATTAGTTACATTGTTTTCACTAAAAAACGACAATTATTTTAAAACAAAATTTTCATCCAATAGCGATAAGTATTTTGGACCGAAGGGAGTACACACTCACACTTACACTTACCATTAATAATATTTCCTTACAAGTTTAAATCACACAATAACATTTCAAAAATCTTGTATTTAAGATTTTTTTTTAATTAAAAATTGAGAATCAGTTCAAATAAAATATATTACAAATTAAACAATAATTTTGAAATGAAATGTATTGGACTATTAGGGGAACTTCATCAGAAGTACTCTGGGTCACATGCTATATTATTTTTAAAATCAAATTCTCATTCAATATATTATTTCAACACAAGACGAAGGTTCTTACAAAAAAAAAAAAAAAAAAAAAAAAGAAAAGAAAAACACAAGACGAAGGTAATAAATTAAAGGAAAGACATATAGACATGCATGTTAATAATACTCACCCTTTTTCATAAAACAATTTCATACCAAAAAAGAACAATGCCTATGAACATTAATATTTCCTAAGATACATAGTTGGGGGCTTGGGGCATTTACTACTCATTTTCTTTTCTCCAACAGGATGGAACAGTTTGAACTGTACTTAGATCTTTTCCTATTTTATTTATCATGAGTTATTGCATCTGACTTGATTATTGAAAGCCACAAAACCATCTACCCGTTCTAAAATAAATGTTCAATTTTTATAAAATTTATTTTTGATTTATAGCAAAAAATTTTAATTTTTTTTAAAAAAAAAACAGACATCCATTTTAGTATTGCTTTTTCCCATCATACTTATTTGATTAATTGTTTCAGGGCAATGTTATTTTCGCCTAAAACAATCTAGCTAGATATTGCCTTTTACTCATTTGGACTCATTTAATCCAAAGTGGAAAAAAAGATTAAGGAAACATTACAAAAGGTATGAGGGACATTTAAAAGAAGATAAAATGAATATTATCGTACCACTAGACTAGATGATAGGGATAAAATGACATAATAAAGCCAATATTTTTCAAAACAGATATTTATATTATTATTATTATTATTATTAAATCATTTATAGTGAACGGAATGAGAGAATGATCGCTTCTTCTTTTGAGCCTCCGTCGGCACCTTCACATTGGTGGCCAAACCAATAGCTTGAAGAAAGCGTATTATACACCACGACGAGTCAAATTCCCACCATTCGAGTCCTTGCCGTGCAGAGAACTCAAATGCATGGTGGTTGTTATGCCAACCCTCTCCAAGTGCAATCCATCCCACGAACCAATTATTCTTTGATAGGTCGCCGGTGTTCCACCTTTGTTTTCCCCATACATGGCAAGCTGAGTTCACTAGAAACGTAGAGTGGTACACCGCCACGGTCCTCACACCCTGAAATATTGTGTCATTTAACATGGTTACTTTTTATAGATTAATTATTAAATTAATTAATTTTTGAAATATTGCAATTAAACTATAAAAATAAGTAATAATATATGTAAACCAAACATCGTACATTTAATAAACTTATCGGCATATATATTTTGGTTATAAATATATATATATAAAAAATAAACTGAGATGATGAATAAATAGTAGGTACCCATCCCCAAACGAAGAAGGGAAACCCTCCTAAAGCGAATAGAATAACTGCAAATGCCAGTAGATGCAAATAGTATGTTCTCGCCATGAATGAATAGAAGCCTTGCTTCTTCAAATCCTCAACATTCTTCCGCTCTCCATACTGCAAAAACGCGCTTCGCAAATTAATGTACAAGTTTTTTTTTAATAAATAAATAAATACATAAAAGAAGCTCCAAATATCTTGAAAATACTTCATTAGGCAGTTTTTTTTTTTTTTTTTTTTTTCACTTTAAAACCTTTTTAAAAAAAAAAAAATTAGGTGCAATGAGAAAAAAAAAATCTTCCTGATTTGAAAAGTTCCCTATAACTATTAATAGTAGTGTACACACCTTCCTTTGAGCGTAATGTCCATTAAAGAGCCAAGCCATATGACTGAACCAAAACCCTAAAATTGGGCTATGCGGATCTCTTTCTGTATCAACAAATTGATGGTGGTGTCTATGTGTGCTCACCCAAAATATTGGATCCCTCTACACAAAATACGCACGTATTAATCAATATCAGCTAAATGGCAGTCAAATCACGAATAAAAATGGACATTCATTTTAAAACTGAATCAAGTGATCAAAATATAAAAAAACATTTAACTTACAATATACTCCCCTGTTTCAGAAAGATAGTCTCATTTTGATTTTTTATAGTCAACAAAAATAAACTTTGACCAACCATTGCTGACGATATAATCATTCTAGTGAAATTCTAAAATTTGTAATTGATAACAATTTTTAGAATTTCATTGTATTTATTGAACTGATACTAATGTTTGGTCAAAGTTTATTATTTTTGACTATAAAAAGTCAAAACGGGACTATCTTTCCGTGACAGATGGAGTAACTTATTTTAGTTACCTGAGCAGCGAGGGCTCCACAATAAGCGAGAGAATACTCTAGCCATTTGGGGAGGTCAAAACTCCGATGAGCAAGATTTCTATGATAAGAAAGAGTAATACCAAAACCGGTGATAAAGTACAATGCAACCGAAACCCAAAATGCAGGCCAAGTGAATGTAAACGGCGCGAATAAACACAAAAAATGGAAAAGCAAAATCCCCCAATACATGACGTGTGCATGCCTGAGCTTCCACTTCCGTCGACCACCGGAGTTATCTACGTCGCCTCCGTCAACCTTTTCCGACATTGTAGCTGAATTGTGTATGTAATTAGCACAAGTTATTTTCCAAAGCTAGAAGCTTCTAAATATGAAGGTATTGCTACTTTTTTTTTGTTCCATTATTTGTAGGGTTTATGAGACGTGAAATAACTAACTATGATGACTGACTTTTCAACTGCCTAGCTAGTTCTCTACTAACTCTTCAATATGAAAAGTGTATTGCTAGCTGTTTTGTTCCAATAATAAATGAAAAACAGTTAGACAAAAAACTTGTGTGAAACGGTCTTACACGTAAGACGGGTCTCGTTGAGAAAGTAAATGGTTTGCCCCTCTATGGGCGGGGTGGGTAAGCACATTTCCTCTCTCATCGAGATCCTTCTCATGTGTAAGACTGTCTCACACAACAAGATTTTCTCAAACTGTTGATACTACTACAGCAGTCCTAATAAAGTTTATTTTATTTAAGTTATAGTGATCAACATAAATAAACTTTAGTCAAATATTAGTGTTGACCTGTTTGTTAGTGTCAGTTCTACTATTTCCAAAATTCTTAAAAATAATGAATTTATAACCCTTAATTTTGAGTAATTTTTCCATTAAATTATCATTTTAACACCTTTGTAGGCTAAATTTGAATAAAGTATAGTATTCATTAGACAATACTGACCTTTTTTTTTTTTTTTTTTTTTTTTTTTTTTTTCTTCGCCACTGGTAAAAAGTATTGATGTTTAACAAAGTAAGATTCTTTGGAAAATCGTGTTATAATTATTTAATTGTTTAAGCAAATTAATGAAAGACTTATTATTGCATTAAATGACCATTATTATCCCCAATAAAACAAAATGACCAGTAGTATCCTCCCTAAAACAAACGTTAGACGCTTAGAATTCCTCTTCCTAGCTTCATTCACATTCAGCCTCTTTCCATCACCCCTTCCCCCACCCCACCCCACCCCACCTCACCTCCGCCTCCTTCCTTTCGGCAGTCCCCACTTCCTCCTCCTTCCCTCCGACAGTCCCCGCTTAAACCCGCCCTCCCTCCTCCCTCCTCTAGTTGTTATCCTCGCTGCTCCCTAAACACCTCTCTCCACCATCGACCCCTCCCCTCCCTCACCCACCCAACAAACCCACCCACCCACCCCCATCTTGTTTTAGTCTTCTTCATTCTCTGCTATTTTTGGTAGAAAATTTATTTCATGGTTCTTTCCTCTATTTTTACATCTGGATTGGACATTAGAATTGGAAGTATTAGTAATTTTTTTCCAGATTTAGTTGTGTACAGAGGACTGTACAAAGGGGAGACGACCAAAAGAGGGAAGAAGAAAGTAGAGGGGTACGGCTGATTGGGGAATGGTGAGGTTAGGTGAGGTGAGGTGGGGTGGGGTGGGGTGCATGGGGGAAAGGAAAGAAGGAAACAGGAAGGGTAAGTATACATTTTGTTTTATTGGGGATAATAATGGTCATTTAATACAATAATAAATCTTTCATTAATTTGCTTAAACAATTAAATAATTATTACACGATTTTTCAAAGAATCTTACTTTGTTAACATGTGCCCATGGGCACAAGTTAGAAAAACCCTGTATGTTTTACCAGTGTTCTAAAAGACGTCCGTTTAGGCCGCCTAGGCGCTAGGCGTTCATGAAACGCTTAAGTCCCGCCTAAGATATTACAATTATTTCTTAATTCTCGGCCCCGCCTAAGTCCCGTTTAGACCCCGCCTAGGCGCTAGGCCTTGCTGCGACGCCTAGCGACCGCCTAGCGCTTTTTAGAACCTTGTGTTTTACTACTCCCTCTGTCCCGTTTTAAGGTTATTACTTTCTTTTTTAGTCTGTTCTAATTTAAGGTTTTTACTTATTGCTTAAAATGAAAAATGTGACCCACTTATCATTCTTACAACAAAAACTCGCTATCCACTTTCTCTTTCCTACTTTACTTTTAATACTCACAACAATTTTTTTTTTAATCTCCATGTTCAAATTTATTAAAACGTTAATTTAGGACGGAAGGATTATTTGTAACTGTTCCACTATATAAAAGACCCGAAATAATTATGATAAGTGGCTTTTCCACCTTTTCATGTGCCAGCTTTTCTATTAATTAGCTGTTCCTTACAAATAGTTATTCCGGGTCTAGTGAGAGCATATACTCCCTCATTCCCATAACTATAATTATGGGCACAAATTGTTATTTTGGGTGTCTTATTGATAAGTTATACTTTTTTAAAATGACAAAGAATTTTGACTATTCATCCCGTTCATTCTCTTTCCTACTTTACTTTTACAATCACAACATCAATCAACTTATTATTCCCTACCCCACTTTTTCTCTCATAATTCACTTTTCACGCTCACAACAACTACCACTACTTTTCATCCCTTAATTCCCGTGCAAAACCTATTTTTTGTACATAGTTATGGACAGAGGGAGTACAGCAAAGGAAATTTGATATTTTTTTTTTGTAAGAGAAATAAATGTTTGAGCCGTAACTCATACTATCACTTTGAAGAAATTTTGAATCCGAGTTAGGGAAGGTATATTGGAGTATGATGAAAAATGAAGTTGATCTTATCTTCTCTGTGCATTTAGTACGAACACGTTAGTATTTCCGGGTAGTTTTTTTTTTTTTTTTTTTTTCCATTATTGATGCTGTCAAAGAGCAATGCTAGGGGCACAAAATCTTGATCACACAATGAGGTGGTGATATTTTATTGGTTGATCGATAATGGATCCGCCACACTTTAATTAAAAACACCGATAAAATCATTACACCTAGGATTTTGTGAGCAAGATTTTGTGAAATTTTTGTGCCTCTAATATTATTCGCTGTCAAATGCATAAAAGATTTTTGTGATTAATAAATTACAGCTGCATGCAAAATGGGAGAGAGAGAGAGAGACTTGAGAGAGCATTGACTGATCAGAGGTTGAGGGTTAGAGCTACCTCCCTGACATTGCATTTGCTGTGCTTGTCGGACATTAATACTTACTACTCCGTTCCTTCCTCAATAATAGAAGCCACTCGATTTTAGTGGCTGATCCAAAATTTCTTGGCTAGGGTTCGATTCCTCTCCTCGTCTCTTTTTGGGGTGGACATCGGAAAAAAAAAAAAAAAAAAGGGCAAAATACGATTTTTAATGGAAAAATGCTAAATAAAAAATTTCAAAATTTAGAGGTAGTAATTTGTTCAATTTTAAAAACTAAAAGGTGGAAATTACCCCCTTAAGCCAACACCTATCTCCGCTCCTGCTTGATTTCATATTTGGTTTAATTATTTGATATACGACTTCAAGCAACATTTTATGTAATTATATTATTAAATGTGAGAGAATTAGCGACACTTTCTTTTAACGCCAATGTGTTACGTAAGATCCATTCGTCTCCATATTATAATAAATGTCTTAGCTATTACTCAAGCTATTAAAAGAGTGTACTTTAAAGAGTACTCCCTCCGTCCCAGCTCACTTGGCACTTATTTTCATTTTGCTCCGTCCCAGCTCACTTTACACTTCCCAAAATAGTCTATTTTTTATAATTTTATATTCACTCTACCCCACCACTCATTTCCTCTCTTCATTTTCCACCAATCAATTTATTCAATAAACACTACTATTTACCCCACTCACTCTCTCTCTTCATTTTTCACCACACATTTTCCTTATTTTATTCTTTTTCCTTAGTTATTGTGCCCACCTCATGGGTGTCAAGTGAGGTGGGACGGAGGGAGTATTTGATAGGACATACTCCCTCCGTCCCACTCGGATTAGAATTTTTGATCAATCTAATTATATTTTGACCAATAATTTGAAGAAAAATAATTA
This sequence comes from Campanula takesimana, assembly GCA_026119855.1. NCBI lineage: Eukaryota > Viridiplantae > Streptophyta > Magnoliopsida > Asterales > Campanulaceae > Campanula > Campanula takesimana. The sequence goes on from JAOWBW010000013.1 coordinate 2,801,138, forward strand.
TCTTAATGAAAATCTAAAAATAGTTATTGAATTTATTAGTAACCGAGATACAATAAACAATTTTTAAATTTTTATAAGCATCATTATTTTTTTTCAAAATATTGGTCAAAGTATAATTAGATTGACCAATAATCGTAATTCGAATGAGACGGAGGGAGTATAGAAAAAGATACTGGATACCTACCACTTAAGCGCTTAACGTAGACTTTTTTTATTAATAATTTTCGTATATACCTTATTTTGAACAAGTAAATGTATGTATGTAAAGAAAAATTAGCATATAAAAATGTACTCCATCCGTCCCAGAGTAAGAGTCCCATTTTTCTTTTTGGTCCGTCCCAGAGTAAGAGTCTCATTCTTAAAATGGCAAAGAATCTTTACTATTCACCCAACTCATTCTCTCTCCTATTTTACTTTTATACTCACAACACCAATCAATTCACTATTCTCTCCCACTCATTCTCTCTCATACTTTACTTTTACACTCACAACATTTACATCACATCCAATATTTATTAATAAGCGTGCATTATATCGTATGATGTGAAAAGGAAAATTATAACATGAAAAATGAACATATGAAATATATTGAAATTGTAATGTCATTATTTAAGTATACATATTTAAAGTATTTCGGTATGATTCCTTAACTGTTTAACGTAAATAACCTTTTTTAGGAAGTTTTTAGTATATTTCTTAATCACGCGCTTTTTGATTGGCTAATTGCCCATATTATAATATTATAATGGCAAAGACTCATGTGAGAACAAGGGGATCCGTCTCATGGGTGAGACGGGTCGGATCCTTGCCCATGACCCGGTCCATGAACAAGTTCCAAGGCCCATGGGGCATAACCCGCCACGTGGCACCCTTTCATAGGTTTTTTTTTTTTTTTTTTCCTGCTGCTGCTCCAAGACCCATGGGCGACCCTGCCACGTGGCAGTCTCTCATAGGCCCGATTTTTTTATTTTTCTATTTTTTAAATTTTTATATTTTCATTTTTGGTTTTTTCGGTTTTTGAAAAGTAATAGTTACTATAACTAAAAGTAACAAACGTGTTACTTATATGTAATAGTTTGTATACAGAAAAGTAATACATATATACAGAAAAGTAACAGTGTTTTTTTCTATGTTTTTTTCGTTTGCCAAAAGTAATACTTATTTACAACTAAAATGTAACGAACGTGTTACTTATATGTAATAGTGTTTATACATAATTTGTAATACATATGTATAGAAAAGTAATATTATATCTATATGTTTTCATAAGTTACAATGGGGTTCAATTTATCATGATACATGTAAAAGTATTACATTATCTATAGAAAATCTGTTACAATTTTTATCTATCAAAGTGTTACATTTACTTGTATAAACAATTACATTCATATACATAAGTTATTATTTTTCAAATGTTGCTTTTTCCTAAAAAATAAAATCAAAAACACAATATTTTACATTTTTGCAAAAGCACTATTATATTTCAGTATAAATTATAATTACATTTAGATATTGTTTTGGGTTACATGTAATTATAGTTAGTATTACATTTGAAAAAATGGGTAAAAACGAGCTTATGTTTTTTTAAAACAGGTATTACGTTTACTTATGAACAATGTTACTTTATATGTATACAGTCATTACTTTAAGAGATGGTAACTATTACTTTTGGTAAACCACTGAAAAGCCGAAAAAAAAATATAAAAACTGAAGGAATTTTTTTAATTTTTTTTTGCCACGTGGCGGGTCATGCCCATGGGTCAGGATCCGCCCCGTCTCACCCATGAGACGGATCCCTTTGTTCTCATGGGAGACCTCCTCTATTATAATTGACAAAGACTTGGGTGAGACAGATCTCTCCATGGGCCAACCCGCTAACCCGCTCGCGCGCCAAGCTTTGCCTATCTTCTTAGCTCGCGCCACATGTACTATTTAAAAAAATCCAAAAACTTTAAATTGCAATATCTTGAGATTTTGAAGTCGAAAAAAAAATCTGTAAACACCGATGTGTTCGTCTTGATAAGACGAATCAAAATAGATAGGTCATGATATATTTTTTAAAATATATTTATTAACAAACAAAAAATTGAACTGTTCGTCGTCTATATTGTGTAACATTTTTTTATGAAAATTGTAACAGTATAGTCTTCAAATAGAAACTATTTTATTGTAAAGTGTAACATCAATTTTCCAGAAAAAATTAAATAGTTTGATTTGATTTATTTTTTTGTTAGAGAAAATAACAATTGAAATGTAACAGAGTATATATGATATAATTTTTTATATAGATGAATGTAACAGTTTTTATAGTGTAAATGTTACCTTTTTTTTCCTTTAAAATAAAAGAGTAAGAATTCATGTATATAATCAGGTTCATTTCAATTGTTACTTTCTCTAAAAAAAAAACAATCAAACTATTTATTTTTTTATTTTTTTTGCAGAACGACTATGTTACATTATAAAATTCCAATTGTTACATTCAACATTTGTAATTGATTAATCATTAAGTGTTTTACCATTAAAAATTTCCACATGTTTTTTTTTTTTGCAAAACTAGTATATTACATTACAGAATTCCAATTGTTACTATAACGTTAGATATACAATACCCTTTTATATAGATGAATGTAACAGTTTTTATAGTGTAAATGTTACCTTTTTTTTCCTTTAAAATAAAAGAGTAAGAATTCATGTATATAATCAGGTTCATTTCAATTGTTACTTTCTCTAAAAAAAAAAACAATCAAACTATTTATTTTTTTATTTTTTTTGCAGAACGACTATGTTACATTATAAAATTCCAATTGTTACATTCAACATTTGTAATTGATTAATCATTAAGTGTTTTACCATTAAAAATTTCCACATGTTTTTTTTTTTTTTGCAAAACTAGTATATCAAACTAGGGGTAATATCTTTTAATTGGCCCGAAATTTATCCTACTTGCGTTTTAAATAATACTATACCCTTTTAGTAAGTATATAAACGTCGTGAAGAAAAAATATAAATGATAATTGAGTAAGTGATTAGTTTGGAGTATGCAAGAAAAATACTTATTTGACTCCTTGCAATATTTATGATTTAAAGAGATGCAAACAGAGAAATCTTAAAAGTATAGTATGAGAGATTCATTTTCATCCTCCCCTTTACTGTATACTATAACGTTAGATATACAATCAAATTATATGCTCCCTTCCTTTCTAAAAGACTAGCACACTTTTATTTGTACTATTTGACATGTTTTTTTTGCATTATTTTACTATATATATTTTGAAATACTGTAGCATTTTTTAGATATTAAATACTCCCTCTGTCCCTAAATGAGTGTCCATTTCCAAGAAATTTTTGTCCCAAAATGAGTGTCTTTTTTGAACATAACTTTGTCCCTAAATGTTTTTTTTTCGAAATTTTTTTCACCGGTTTCTTTATACGTGCAAAACTAAATGTTTTGAAATGAGATTACAAGATTATTTATAAATCTTTGCTACCAAATTGTACACAAAGTTGAGATTTTCAATGTCCCTTAAAATGAAATTTGGACACCCATTTAGGGACAGAGGTAGTAGTACTCTCCCCTATCCTTAAATGAGTGTCCATTAGGAAAATTTTGTTTCAAAATGAGTGTCCATTTTGATCATAACTTTGTTCCTAAATGTTTTTTTTCAATATTTTTTTCACCGGTCTCTATATACATGCAAAAACTAAATGTTTGTAAAGAAGATTACAAGATTATATATGAATTTTGCCACAAAAAGTTATGTCCCTTAAAATGAAATTTGGACACTCATTTAGGGACAGAGGTAGTACGTCGTATCATTAATGGTCAATCAGCCGTTAACTAATACAGAAAAACACTTATATATTGATACCAAAGCTTACTAATTCCCGCTACGGGGTAAAGAGTCCAACATAATAAGAAATCAAATGACAATAGAGAAAACATGAACAAATTTAAACCCAGTGTTGAATTACCTAAGAAATAGATCCATTCAACAAAGCGACTCGACGTCGACTGACAGTGATTATTGAACGGAAGGAGAGAATGAGCGTTTCTTCTTTTGAGCCTCAGTCGGTACCTTGACGTTGGTGGCCAACCCAATTGCTTCAAGAAACCATATCGCACCCCAACTCATGTCGATTTGCCACCATTCGAGGCCTAATCGAGCAGAGAACTCGAAAGCGTGGTGATTATTATGCCAACCTTCTCCCAGTGTCAGCACTGCCATTAAGCTGCACATAAGGATAGACTGCACGTTGGCTCAAATATTGACCAGGATAGGAATATACAAAAAAGAGAGAATTGAAGGAAGGTGGAAGTAATTAAGTACAAGTGATTGGTTGATAAGTCGCCAGTGTTCCAAATTTGGTTTCCCCATCGATGGTTAATTGAGTTGAGTAGAAATGTAGCTTGGTACGCCACCACCATCCTCACGGCCTGCACCATTTACCAACTTCAATATCAAATACTCAACACTCTTATTTTGAAACTACGACCACCAGTATCTGAACACCACATTGAATGCCGACTAATCTGGTTTGAGTTGAGTAGGACCACAAGGGCGGCAAAGCTCTCTCAAAACGAGTGTGTTTTGGAGGAACATGACTTTTTATAAGTTATAGAGAAACTAGTTTCCCCCAAAATTTTCTCGTATTTAACACTACTGCATTCTCAGGGTTTGAATCCGAGACCTCTAGTTGACGTATAACACCCCTTGCCAGATGATCTAGGTGCTTGAGTATTCGGAAAGAAGAAAACGTATAAAAGAAAAAAAGAAAATTAACTGAAACAATTAATAATAATAATTTACCCATGCCCATATGAAGAAGGGAAACCCTCCCAAAGCATATAATACAGCTCCAAATCCCAAAAGATGCCAGTAGTAAGTTCTATTCAAGAACATATAGAAGGGTTGCCTCTTCAAATCCTCAACATTCTTGCGATCTTCATTCTGCACAACGTACAAAATTAAATTATGATAGTACCTAAAGAACTACTCCCTTGGTTTTTAAATGAGTGTCCATTTTAGGAAATTTTTGTCCCAAAATAAGTGGTCTTTTTGATCATAACTTTGTCCCTAAATGTTTTTTTTCGAAATTTTTTTCACTTGTCTCTTTATAATTGCAAAAACTAAATGTTTGTAAAGAGGATTACAAGATTATATATGAATTTTGTCCCCAAATTGTACAAAAAGTGTTGGGGTGTCAACCCAAGTCCCACATTAGCAATTGAAAGAAGAATTGCCTAATATATAAAGGTGTCCACCTACTTCATTAGTATGAGGCCTTTTGGGAGTTGACCCCAAAACAAATCCGTGCGGGTTGGGCCCAAAGCGGACAATATCATACTAGTGTGGAGTGGTGGGGGTGGTCGTGGTCCCAACAACTGGTATCAGAGTCCAGGTTGATGGATGGGCCCGGCGCGCAGTGGACCGCGTGTGTGAGATATCTAGGATTTCCTCTGATTGGACCTCGCGAATGGAGCATTGTGTCGAAAGTCTTCCTGATATTGGTGATCGGGCGGCGTGTCCCGCAGGTGGTGAATAGCGGCAGTACAAGTAAACTTCACTGGAGGTGGTCCTTGAGTTAAGGGGAGATTGTTGGGGTGTCAACCGAAGTCCCACATTGGCAATTGAAAGAAGATTGCCTAATATATAAAGGTGTCCACCCACTTCATTAGTATGAGGCCTTTTGGGAGTTGACCCCAAAACAAATTCGTGCGGGCTGGGCCAAAAGCGGATAATATCATACTAGTGTGGAGTGGTGGAGGTGGTCGCGGTCCCAACAAAAAGTTATGTCCCTTAAAATGAATTTTAGACACTCGTTTAGGTACAGAGGTAGTGGTACTTTTCCCTTAATAAGGGTTTCTTTATAGAGGTGGTCTCTTGTGAGAACACCTAGATCCGTCTCATAGAAAAGACGGGTCGACCCATGACCCGTGTACAACATTCTTCGCGAAGCGTAGGATCCCAACCCATGCTCCACTCAAAAGCTGCCACGTGACAATGACCCATTGGCCCAATTTTTTTTAATTTTTTTTCCCAGGAAAAAAATTCCGTTTTTATTTTTTGACTGTTTTTTTCGTTTGCCAAAAGTAATACTTAGTATAACTAAATGTAACAACTGTGTTACTTATAAAGTAACATTGTTTATAAGTAAACGTAACACCAGTTTTTTTTTTTTTTTTTCTTTTTCAAATAGCTCATTTTACTCATCTTTCAACTGTAATACTAACTATAAATACGTGTAACACTAACAATAACTAAATGTAATTATCGTTATACTGAAATGTAATAGTGTTTTCCAGAATATTTTTTATTTTTGAGTAATTTGATTTTATTTTTTAAAAGAAAGTAACATTTGAAAAATAACAACTTATATACATGAATGTAATTATTTGTACAAGTAAATGTAACACTTTAGTAGATGAAATTGTAACAAATTTCTATAGATAACGTAATACTTTTACATGTATCATGATAAATTGAACCCATAAAACTTATTATTTGAAAACATATAGATATACTATTATACAAGTAAACGTAACTGTTTTACAATGTTATTATACAAGTAAAATGTAATATTTGTTTATAAAAATTGTTACTTTCTTATTTTTACAATGTTACTAACACAAGTGTTTTTAGTTCTAAAGTGTAAATGGTTGAATTATTACTTTTCTATACATATGTGTTACAATTATGTATAAACAATGTTACATATAAGTAACACGTTCGTTACATTTTAGTTATAATAAGTGTTACTTTTGGCAAACGAAGAAAACATAAAAAAAAACACTGTTACTTTTCTGTATATATTTATTACTTTTATGTATACAAACTATTACATATAAGTAACACGTTTGTTACATTTAGTTATAGTAACTATTACTTTTGGTTAACCGAAAAAAATAAAAAATAATATAAAACTAAAAAAAAAGCAAAAAAAGAAAATAATAATAAAAAAATACTACCTCCGTCCCAATGTAAGTGTCCACCTTTCTTTTTTAGTATGTCCCAGAGTAAGTGTCCGCTTCCTAAAATGGAAAAGAATCTTTACTATTCATCTCACTCATTCTCTCTCATACTTTACTTTTACACTCACAACACCAATCAATTCACTATTTCCTACCCCACTTTCTCTCTCCTACCTCACTTTTTATACTCACAACACTTTCACTTTTTCTTACATCACTTCCACTTTTTCTTACATCACTTCCACTTTTTCTTAATCCCCGTGCAAATGGAAAGGTTGACACTTATTCTGGGACGGATGGAGTATTTTTTTTGCCCGTGGGTCATGGGTCAAAAATGACCCGTCTCTACTATGAGACGGGTCATGGTGTTCTCATACAACATTTTGTCTTCTTTATAAGGGTTTCTTGGGTGCTGCATTATTTTCTTTAAACACAATTTTTTATCTTAAAAATGTAAATTAGCTTTGTATTTTCAAACATAAACTTTCTAACAAGATCCACAAAAATATGGATAACAAAAATATTTATACATACCGTGTGCTTAGAGTAGTCGCCATGAAAGAGCCAAGCCATTTGACTGAACCAAAACCCTGAAACTGGGCTATGTGGATCTCTTTCTGTATCCACAAACTGATGATGGTATCTGTGTATACTCACCCAAAATATCGGATCCCGCTGTACATTCAAATTATGTAATGTATTCATCATTTCTAAAAATAAAATACTGTACTCTTTTCGTCTTGAATTTTTATTTTTTTTTTCGATACGAAATTACCTTGAACAATAACTTTAGGTTAATTTTAAAATCCTAACAAATATTTTAATTTTTTATACTGTATATAATAGTGTATTAGTAACTTAAAATTATTATTTAAAGTACCTTCGCATTAAAGAAAAAAAAAGGGAAATGTCATTTCAGAGACGGAGGGGGTAAGAACTATCCAATCAAACCTAAATATCACGAACGAAAAAACATTCTACATAAATAAATAAATTACCTGACCAGCTAGTACTCCAATATAAGCAAAGAAATATTCGAGCCATTTGGGAAGGTCAAAACTCCGATGAGTAAGATTTCTATGATAAGAGAGACTAAGACCGAAAAGTCCGATGACTAATAACAATATGGCGGCGACGGTCATTGCTGACGGAGTGAAGGTGAAAGGTGCAAAAACACAAAGGAAATGGATAAATATGACCCCCATCCCCATGACCTCCCCCTCCACCGGCCACCGCCATTTCCAAAAACCATCGACGTTCATTATGGAAACTTAGCTGTTTTTTAAACTACTGTTTTCGGAAAATAATTGGCTTACTTCTTATTGCATGAAATTTATCATGAAATGTTGCTGTTTAGGTTCCATTATTTGTAGAGGGGCAATGCTAGGGCCACAAAAAAAAAAGTTTATAAAATGATTGATACTAAATGAGGTGGCCATATTTTATTGGTTGCATCGATTGTGTACCCGCTACACTCTAATTGATGTAGAACACGCAGCGGAATAATAAAAGAGATAGACAAATATCCTTCGAGATTAGAATATTTGACCTAATTCGAATCCACGAACTAGGGTTTGAACAAGAATTAGCCTAAACCAATTCTTCTGCCAGGAATCGTAATTCCCCCAACAAGAATCTCCGAAGAAATCCTTCTGCAAGCCAAAGGCTTAAGGGTAAAACCCAACAATTGCAAAGCAATCAAATTTATTAAAAAAACTCGAATTTTCGGATTACAACTTTAGGCCTATTTTATAGTGCCCATAAAACTTGAAAAAACAATCTAAAACATTCTACAATTACTCATAACCTATATAGTAACCTAATAGGACTTAAAAACTAGTAAATTGACTCAAAATCTATCCTAGAATCCTTTAAAATTAACATACTAAAATTAATGACGAAAATAATAATAAAAATACTAATTAAACCCTAACTAATAATAAAATACCAATATAATTATAATATTTGATATAATCATATATTCTTCCTACATCATTCACCACCACTTCAAAAGAACTCGTCATCGAGTTCGTTCTTGAAACTTGAAGTCTTCCACTCCACTTGAAGAGATATTTGGAATAAACTCGTTCTTTCCCGCGCCTCAATAAATCTGACACTTCTGCAAAAGGTAGGAAATAGGACAAGCTGTCATCAATGGCTCTAAAATTTTCAGGCAAGACAGTATTATGCGCGGCCGGGCGTTGGAATTGGTGCGGCCGGAGCCATCCAGGTCCGGTCGGGTCGTTGGTCGGGTGCGGTCGGACCACCCCACCTAGTCCGGGCGGGTTTTGTTCCTGGTTCGGGCGGACCTGTTCTGGAATGTGATCCCGCAAGCTCCTTGTCACGTACAACCCTTCCAAGCGAGCCACACAATCTTCCGTCACCACCACATCAAAAAGTGGCTCATCCGATTTCGTATCTGGAGCAATCTCTCCACCCACGGAAAAAAAAAATTATTACTAACCTTTTCTCCTTTGAAATCTTCAATCATAATTTGTGGGTCGTGATTTGCGGATATGACAATAATCATATTTTCTCCGTTTAAATCTGACTCGTCCCCTCCGGCTGGCGGATCACGATGGAGATTTTCCTCGCATCCTACAGGTTCATCTCGACCCCCTGCCCGTTGCCCCGGGTTGACACAACTCTGAGGTGTTTGCACTGCTGCCACCAAAGCTAGTTGTGCGTCCAAGTCACGAAGCTGTCGAGTCCAATATTTTTCTTCATCAGCCCAGTACTGTAGTCGATTATACAGCTCCTTGGCTCGACTTTGGCGCTTCATGTATCGAGGAAATTCTGCCTTTGATTGTGCATGATCCATACGATCCATGAGTTCCAAGAATTCTCCATCACCTGTCATCTTCCAAGGATCGAACCTTTTCTGATACCAACTGATGTAGAACACGCAGCAGAATAATAAAAGAGATTGACAAATGTCCTTCGAGATTAGAATATTTGACCTAATTCGAATCCACAAACTAGGGTTTGAACAAGAATTAGCCTAAACCAATTCTTCTGGAATCACAATTCCCCCAACAAGAATCTCTGAAGAAATCATTTTGCAAGACAAAGGCTTAAGGGTAAAACCCAACAATTGCAAAGCAATCAAATTTATTAAAAAAAAAGTCTATTTTTCGAATTACAACTTTAGGCCTATTTTATAGTGCCCATAAAACTTGAAAAACAATCTAAAACCTTTTAGAATTACTCCTAACCTATATAGTAACCTAATAGGACTTAAAAACTAGCAAATTGACTCAAAATCTATCCTAGAATCCTCTAAAATTAACCTACTAAAATTAATGACGAAAATAATAATAAAAATACTAATTAAACCCTAACTAATAATAAAATAACAATATAATTATAATATTTGATATAATCATATATTCTTCCTGCATCACTAATTAAACACACAAACACACACACACATACACATATATATGGGTAGGTGCTCAAATGAGAACCACAATTGTGTGAGAACCGTGAGAACCAAGTATAACCATTAGATTAGAATCAAAATCAAGGGTCCAGATTATTGATACATTGGATACACTTAGATACGGTACCTAAATTTTGATATTGCATTTGGATACAGTAGCTAAATAAGTACTGTATCCAAGTGTTGCACTTGGATACAGTAGCTTATATGACTAATGTATCCATGAAAATTAGCTATTGTATCCAAGTGTATCCAATGTATATATAATCTGAACCCTTGATTTTGTATTTAATCAAATGGTTATGCTTGGTTCTTATGTTTCTCATTTTAAATGGTTCCCATTGGAGTGCAACCCTATATATACTCCCTCCGTTTCACGTCACTTGAGACTTTTGGTCAACTTAATATCGTTTTGACGAAGACCTTATAGAAAATTTTATAATCCTAATAAAAATTTAAAATTATAAAATGATTCACCATAAAAATCACTATCAATTACATTTTCTAAAGTTTTATTAAGATCATCAAATTTTCTATTAAGCCTTCGTCAAAACGATATTAAGTTGACCAAAAGTCTCAAGTGACGTGAAACGGAGGGAGTATATATATATATTGAAAATTTGTTACTTTTTTTTTAGAGTTTTGTATCAAGTAGGGGTGGAAATGGTTCGGTTTAGCTCGGTTTGGGGTAATTTAGAAGCCAAACCGCTATACATCGGTTTGAAGAAATCCCAAACCGAGCTGAACCACAAAATAGTCCAAGCCGAGCTGAGCTAAATCATCACGGTTCGGCTCGGTTTGAATCACGGTCTGATTTTATTGTTTAAACCGTAGCTTAAACCGCGGTTTGAACCACAACTCTTACACCATACTATACCACTTAGCACTAGCAAGGTGGTTTTCGTTTGAAACAAATCTGGAAAAAAAATGAAGAGGAACATACACTGCAATTAGCATCACTATCCATGGTTGATACTCGACGCCCTAGATATTAGAGCAAGTTGCAAGCCCTCTTTATTGTAGACACTGTAAAACAAAAAATTGAATAAAAATGACAGTAAAATTGGAAGTAAAATTACAAGAAGAAGCATAAGGGATGAAACTTACATTTAATCGCTGGAAAATTAAAAGGTCGAGCTAGGTTTCAATTAGCAGATGTCTTGATTCTCTTGAATAGGGAGGCCTGCGTAGAAGTGAGATGGAGGAAGGACATTGGCCGGAGGAATGACGTGGCGGGTAGAAGGATGATGGCGGAAGCTAGGTCGTGGCCCGTGGGTGAACTGAAGAAGATGAGAGAATGGAGACGATAGGGATGACTGCAGAGAGATTTGTCGATTTGGTGAAAATGAATACTCAGTCGACGATAGGGTATCTCATTTAGGGTTTCCTAAAAAAATCTAACGGTTCATATTAAATCACTAAATTTAATCAATGGTCTATATAAGGGCTCTATGGTTCAGCTAGCTCGGCTCCACGGTTCAGCTCGTGGTTTAGCTCGAAACGGTTCGGCTCGGTTTGACTCGATTCGACTTGAAGGGTCATACCGTGAGACGAACCGAACCGAACCGTGTGGTTTATCAATTTTCGAAACCGAGCTGAACCGCATAAGTTTAAAAACCGAGCTAAACCGCACGATTTGGCTCGGCTCTGTCCCGAACCGCGGTTTGAGCCGAACCATTTCAACCTCTAGTATCAAGTCCATCACATTAATACATTTCCTTGTCTATTACTCATTTTGTCCCAGATTATATGTTCACATTTCCTTTTTAGTTTGTCTTAGAGTATATATCTATTTTCTAAAATGAAAAAGAATCTTTACTATTTCTCTCACTCATTCTCTCATACTTTACTTTTATACTCACAACACCAATCAACTTACTATTCCTACCCCACCTTCTCTCTCCTACATCACTTTTCATACTCAAAACACCTACATCACTTCTACCATTTCTTAATCTCCGTGCAAATGAGAAAGTGGACATATACTCTAGGACGGAGGTGGTATAAACTTTTATGAAGTCTATCATAGAAATTGTACAACCTAGCCTAATCTATTACTCTTTCTCTAATCCAGAAAGTTTGTCTTATTTTGAATTTTTATGATCAACATAAATTTACTTTGACCAAACATTCATGTCGATCTAATCATTCTAGTGAATTCTAAAAACAGTAATTCACAAATCATTTAGTGATTTATTAATAAAAATATTTGAAATTTCATTGTGATCATTAAATTGACACCGATGTTTGGTCAAAGTTATTTATATTGAATAAAAAAGTCAAAATAAGACAAACTTTCTATGACCGGGGAGTATGAGACATCCACACAAGCAACCCCTATACGGCAGGTGTGACTCGAACCGTTGACCTTAGACATTGTAAAAAAAAAAAATACTTCCTTCGCCTTTGAGTATGATTCCTACATTTTGCACGTTTATTAAGTACATAAAATTCTGGGGAAAACTAGTATCTCCGTAAGTTATTAAAAGTCATTTTTATAAATATACGAACTAGGTGTTTTAAGGCCAGAAGTCACTGTTTTAAAGCCTAAACTCGCTATTTTGTTTCTAGGTGTTTTAAAGCCGAAAATCACTTGTTTAAGGCCTAGAGTCGCTATTTTATTTCTAGATGCTTAAGGCCTAAACTCAGCCGGTGGCTGTGGTTGGCGGCGGTGGTGACCGGCGGTGGGTGGTGGCGGCAGGCGGTGGTGGTCGGTGGCTGTGGTTGGCGGTGGTGATGGCGGGTGGTGGTGGGCGGCGGCGACAGGCGGTGGTGGTCAAAGGTAAAGGTGGGTATCAAAATGGTCAAAGGTTAGAAGTGTGAGAGGATTTTATTTGGGCTGGAGGTATTTTTGCCATTTAAAAGATGCAATGGATTTATTGGTAAAATTGATTTGAACCTAAGGACCCTAACGTAGAATATAAAATGTTGTGTTTTTATTAGCAAATACCACATTCCCCCAAAGACTTATTGGTAAAAATTCCTACAAAATTTGCAACACTCCACAATATCCTTATCCTTATCCTTATCCTTAACTGACGTTAACAATTTAATAATTGTATTTATTAAAGCAATAAAAAATTAACAGGGAAATCTAACTATGCACATTAAATGTTCGACATTGAACATATACTCCCTCCGCCTCAAAATGATTTTCACATTTGACTATTTAAACTTTTTAAAGATAAGAACATTTGCTTCACTAGGAATGTTGTGTTTATGCACATTTAAGCCTAAATTATAGAAATGAAAATAACTTTTTGGGACAATGAAAAATAACAAATTAGAAGATCATTTTGGGACTGAGAGAGTAATTATTGTGTGTACGGACTATGTTTTTAAATGCGAGTCTATGCCGGTAGCTAGGTTAGAGGTCCCTTGGATTAATTTGTGCCAGAGAGGGGTGAAAGAGCATTAACTCAAAACTGGAGGACGTAGAGCTAACACTGAAATAAAATTTATTTGAAATGGCAAAAATTGTATGGTATGAATAGGAACAGCTGGAAAATATAAAAATTGTGTAGCTCACAAAATTTATTCATAAAAAAAGGGAAAGATTAAAACTACTTAAAAGTCAGTAAAAAAATTTCCCTAATATTTCATCCTTGACCTTGAACACTAATGACCTTCTGATCTAATGGTACGTATTGAGTGGGTGTGTTAAGGGCTTCCTTTAGTGGAGGTCATGTGTTCGACTTTTCTTAAGGAAAATTGGAGAACCCTTAGTTATAAACCTCATAGGGGTAGTTTGTGCGTCTACGGGTGATCATTCAGATGACGTGTGACGTATGTGGCAAAACGACTACCAGATGGTACGGTACATCCATGGACGATTACTAGAAAGCAAGTAGAGCAAGTATTATTCGCAGTAATAAGTTCCAATAGTGATGAAACTCCATAAAAACTTGTAATAAACAGAGCTATAGATCTGTAATAGACTCCATAAAAGTTTGTAAGACGATAACACTTGCCGTGGAATGAAACTTTACTAAAATAGAAACTTTATACTCCCTCCGTCCCAAAACAATTTTTCCATTTGCTATTTTTCATTGTCTCAAAAATTTCTTCATATTTCTACAATTTAGGCTTAAAAGAGCGTAACACATGATTAGTGAAGCAAGTATTCACATTCTTAAAAAGTTTGAATAGTCAAATGTTAAGATCATTTTGGGACAGAGTGAGTATTACTTCTTTATTTATGAGACTCACTTGCTATATTCACAACTACATTCCACTTAGTTATATTCTCTATTACTTCAAAATATTTTTTCTTAATTTCCATTTTTAAAATAAAATAAATGAAATTTGCTATGAAACCGAGGGAGGAGTAGTATTTATTCATTTTTGTCTATGCTTATCTTTCATTTACTAGCTACTTAGTAGATACAGTATCTTTTACTGCACAATATACATGCTGTGTTTTCCTTTCTGATCCATCACAGAATAAGAAATAAATTTAGTTACTAGAATGACACAAACCATTTAATATACTCTTTTCGGTCCAAAATAACTGTCATTTTTAGATTTTTACAAGTTCGAAAGAAGACAAATATTAGTTACATTGTTTTCACTAAAAAACGACAATTATTTTAAAACAAAATTTTCATCCAATAGCGATAAGTATTTTGGACCGAAGGGAGTACACACTTACACTTACCATTAATAATATTTCCTTACAAGTTTAAATCACACAATAACATTTCAAAAATCTTGTATTTAAGATTTTTTTTTAATTAAAAATTGAGAATCAGTTCAAATAAAATATATTACAAATTAAACAATAATTTTGAAATGAAATGTATTGGACTATTAGGGGAACTTCATCAGAAGTACTCTGGGTCACATGCTATATTATTTTTAAAATCAAATTCTCATTCAATATATTATTTCAACACAAGACGAAGGTTCTTACAAAAAAAAAAAAAAAAAAAAAAAAAAAAAAACACAAGACGAAGGTAATAAATTAAAGGAAAGACATATAGACATGCATGTTAATAATACTCACCCTTTTTCATAAAACAATTTCATACCAAAAAAGAACAATGCCTATGAACATTAATATTTCCTAAGATACATAGTTGGGGGCTTGGGGCATTTACTACTCATTTTCTTTTCTCCAACAGGATGGAACAGTTTGAACTGTTTGTGACTTAGTAGATCTTTTCCTATTTAATTTATCATGAGTTATTGCATCTGACTTGATTATTGAAAGCCACAAAACCATCTACCCGTTCTAAAATAAATGTTCAATTTTTATAAAATTTATTTAAAAGAAGATAAAATGAATATTATCGTACCACTAGAGTAGATGATATGGATAAAATGACATAATAAAGCCAATATTTTTCAAAATAGATATTTATATTATTATTATTAAATCATTTATAGTGAACGGAATGAGAGAATGATCGCTTCTTCTTTTGAGCCTCAGTCGGCACCTTCACATTGGTGGCCAAACCAATAGCTTGAAGAAAGCGTATTATACACCACGACGAGTCAAATTCCCACCATTCGAGTCCTTGCCGTGCAGAGAACTCAAATGCATGGTGGTTGTTATGCCAACCCTCTCCAAGTGCAATCCATCCCACGAACCAATTATTCTTTGATAGGTCGCCGGTGTTCCACCTTTGTTTTCCCCATACATGGCAAGCTGAGTTCACTAGAAACGTAGAGTGGTACACCGCCACGGTCCTCACACCCTGAAATATTGTGTCATTTAACATGGTTACTTTTTATAGATTAATTATTAAATTAATTAATTTTTGAAATATTGCAATTAAACTATAAAAATAAGTAATAATATATGTAAACCAAACATCGTACATTTAATAAACTTATCGGCATATATATTTTGGTTATAAATATATATATATAAAAAATAAACTGAGATGATGAATAAATAGTAGGTACCCATCCCCAAACGAAGAAGGGAAACCCTCCTAAAGCGAATAGAATAACTGCAAATGCCAGTAGATGCAAATAGTATGTTCTCGCCATGAATGAATAGAAGCCTTGCTTCTTCAAATCCTCAACATTCTTCCGCTCTCCATACTGCAAAAACGCGCTTCGCAAATTAATGTACAAGTTTTTTTTTTAATAAATAAATAAATACATAAAAGAAGCTCCAAATATCTTGAAAATACTTCATTAGGCAGTTTTTTTTTTTTTTTTTTTTTCACTTTAAAACCTTTTTTAAAAAAAAAAAATTAGGTGCAATGAGAAAAAAAAAAACTTCCTGATTTGAAAAGTTCCCTATAACTATTAATAGTAGTGTACACACCTTCCTTTGAGCGTAATGTCCATTAAAGAGCCAAGCCATATGACTGAACCAAAACCCTAAAATTGGGCTATGCGGATCTCTTTCTGTATCAACAAATTGATGGTGGTGTCTATGTGTGCTCACCCAAAATATTGGATCCCTCTACACAAAATACGCACGTATTAATCAATATCAGCTAAATGGCAGACAAATCACGAATAAAAATGGACATTCATTTTAAAACTGAGTCAAGTGATCAAAATATAAAAAAAAACATTTAACTTACAATATACTCCCCCTGTTCCAGAAAGATAGTCTCATTTTGACTTTTTATAGTCAACAAAAATAAACTTTGACCAACCATTGCTGACAATATAATCATTCTAGTGAAATTCTAAAATTTGTAATTGATAAATCATTAAGTGATTTATCTATAACAATTTTTAGAATTTCATTGTATTTATTGAACTGATACTAATGTTTGGTCAAAATTTATTATTGTTGACTATAAAAAGTCAAAACAATACTATCTTTTCGGGACAGATGGAGTAACTTATTTTAGTTACCTGAGCAGCGAGGGCTCCACAATAAGCGAGAGAATACTCTAGCCATTTGGGGAGGTCAAAACTCCGATGAGCAAGATTTCTATGATAAGAAAGAGTAATACCAAAACCGGTGATAAAGTACAATGCAACCGAAACCCAAAATGCAGGCCAAGTGAATGTAAACGGCGCGAATAAACACAAAAAATGGAAAAGCAAAATCCCCCAATACATGACGTGTGCATGCCTGAGCTTCCACTTCCGTCGACCACCGGAGTTATCTACGCCGCCTCCGTCAACCTTTTCCGACATTGTAGCTGAATTGTGTATGTAATTAGCACAAGTTATTTTCCAAAGCTAGAAGCTTCTAAATATGAAGGTATTGCTAGTTTTTTTTGTTCCATTATTTGTAGGGTTTATGAGACGTGAAATAACTACTCCATCCGGTCCAAAATAACTGTCTTTTGTTGCATTTGCACAACTCTTAAGAAATGCAATAATTATCATGACTTAGTGACAAAACTTCCAACTTTACTCTTATTAAGTGTGCAACTTTCTTACATTAATGTCTCACACTAAGATAATTAACAAAAGAGAACAAGTTTCAATGCATGGATAAGAGTGACATTTAGCTCAAAAGTGACAATTATTTTGGACTAAAATTTTGGTCCAAAAGTGACAGTTATTAGTTATTTTTTACCGGAGGGAGTAACTATGATGACTGACTTTTCAACTGCCTAGCTAGTTCTCTACTAACTCTTCAATATGAAAAGTGTATTGCTAGCTGTTTTGTTCCAATAATAAATGAAAAACAGTTAGACAAAAAACTTGTGTGAAACGGTTTTACACGTGAGACAGGTCTCGTTAGTAAATGGTTTGCCCCTCTATAGGCGGGGTGGGTAAGCACATTTCCTCTCTCATCGAGATCCTTCTCATGTGTAAGACCGTCTCACACAACAAGATTTTCTCAAACTGTTGATACTACTACAACAGTCCTAATAAAGTTTATTTTATTTAAGTTATAGTGATCAACATAAATAAACTTTAATCAAGAGTATTAGTGTTGACCTGTTTGTTAACAAAGTAAGATTCTTTGGAAAATCGTGTAATATTATTTAATTGTTTAAGCAAATTAATGAAAGATTTATTATTGTATTAAATGGCCATTATTTGTTGTGGATTAGGCCCTCACAACCCAAGCAATAACCCCAAGAAAGTAATGGCACACAAACAAAGCACAAGAAAATAACAAAGCAAAAGACACAGAAATTGTTTACCCAGTTCGTCAATATGTTTGACTACGTCTGGGGGCACTACCAAGCCAGGATCTTGCACTATAATATGTTATTCTGAAGTTACAATGAGTTTGGGGGCGGAGCATTGTTTAAATACATGCCCTGGAATAAGATCTAAACCTAAACAAAAAAGAATCCTGAAATCCCGTCGGCGGACCAGGCGCCCGCCTGGACTACCCCAAGCGCCCGCCTGCCTTTGATTTCCGGAGAACCAAACCTACTGTCCAAATGAGCGCCCGCCTGATGGTCACCGAGCGCCCGCTCGCTCCCTCCGCCTGGAATTCTCCTTTTTGTTCCTTTGAGGATCTTTACTCCAACAATCTCCCACCTAGAGATCAACCGCATATACAAACCCCGTATCCGTCTTCAACTCATCATTAGTGTCGTCCCAGTGCTCACCTCGATCATGGTAGTGCCATCCTCCACTCCTATTCTCCAAGCCCCATTGAAGCTATACATAGCTTCAATTTATCAAGGTTTACAACCTTTGTCAACATGTCAGCCGGGTTCTCCGATCCCAATATCTTCTCCAGCCTTAAGATTTTCCTTTCCAAGAGATGCCTGATGTAGTGAAACCTCAGTTCAATGTGCTTCGTCCTAGAATGAAACGCCGGATTCCTTGCCAAATAAATTGCACTCTGACTGTCACTGTAGAGAGCATTATCACTTCGCGTCTTCCCAAGTTCACCCAAGAAGTTCTGCAACCATACCATCTCTTTACTTGCCTCTGTCACTGCCACATATTCTGCTTCCGCAGTCGACTGAGCCACGATCTTCTGCAATTTAGAAGCCCAGGAGATTGCCGTACCACCCAATGTAAAAACATAACCCGTAGTACTTCTCCTCTTGTCTAGATCACTTGATCCCAAATCCGCATCCACATAACCCGCTAACACGACATCCTTGCTTGAGAAACACAGAGCCTTACCAGCAGTACCCTTCAAGTAACGCAGGATCCATTTAACCGCTTCCCAATGTTGCTTCCCTGGATTGCCCATGTACCGGCTGACTACTCCCACCGCATGTGCAATGTCCGGCCTTGTACACACCATTGCATACATTAGACTCCCCACTGCCGAAGCATATGGAGTCCTCTCCATCTTGTCACGCTCCTCCTTGCCCTTAGGCGAGTCCTTCTCGGATAGCTTGAAGTGCATACCCAATGGTGTCCCTGTTGGCTTCGCCTCTTCCATTCAAAACCTTGCCAAGACTTTCTCAACGTATTCTGCTTGTGAAAGAACCAACTTACCCGACTCCCTATTCCGGTCAATCCGCATGCCCAAGATTTTTCTGGCCTCCCCCAAATCCTTCATCTCGAACCGTTCTGACAACTGAGCCTTCAATATGTTTACCTTTCTACTGCTAGAGCCCGCTATTAGCATGTCATCCATATATAACAGCAAGATTATATACCCATTGTCCGTGTTCTTGAAGTAGCAATAATGATCCGCCTCACATCTGATAAAATCAATGTCATGGATGAATCCATCAAACTTCCTGTACCACTGCCTAGGAGCTTGTTTAAGGCCATACAAGCTCTTAGTCAACCTGCAAACCAGTTCCTCGCTACCCTTAGACAAGTAACCCTCTGGTTGTACCATGTAAATTTATTCCTCCAAATCACCATGAAGAAAGGCCGTCTTTACATCCATCTGTTCCAGTAACAAGTTATCCGCCACTACTATCCCCAGAACCATTCTGATAGTGGTCATCTTCACAACAGGAGTGAATACCTCGGTGTAGTCAATACCGTTGCTGAAACCCTTTTACAACCAACCTTGCCTTGTAACGCTTACTGCCGTTTGCTTCCTCTTTAATCCTGTAAAGCCAATTGTTATGCAATGCCTTCTTCCCCTTAGGCAGTTTAATCAACTCCCAAGTTTTATTGGCCTTCAATGAGTCCATCTCATCATCCATCGCAGTTTTCCACTTATCACAAAGTACACTACGAACAGCCTCCACATAACATTCCGGCTCACCACTATCTGTCAGCAACAAATAGTAATTTGAAGGAGTATACCTGTCAGGTGATCCACGCAATCTGCTGGATCTACGCAGCGGAATATCCGGTTCTGGAGTATGTGGTTCATCTTCAGTGACCCCCTGACCGTGGTCATCATGAGCCGTCCTGCTCCCACCCGAGTCTGGAATATCCACCTCTACAACCTCCGGTTCCGAACTAATGTCATCAGATGCCCCTTTCTGTCCTTGTACAATACCTGTTCATTGAATACCACATCTCGACTACGAATAATTTTATGGTTTTGGTCATCCCAAAACTTATACCCAAAGTCATCCCCGCCATACCCAATAAACGTACATTTTACAGATTTTTCATCTAACTTAGTTCTATCAGCAGAATCAATATGAACATATGAAACGCAGCCAAATATGCGAAGAAAGGACAGATTTACCTGCTTGCCACTCCATGCTTCCTCTGGAATTTCATTCCCCAATGGTACCGATGGTCCCCGATTGATCAAGAAAGCTGCCGTGTCAACTGCATATGCCCAGAACGTCTTCGGAAGTCTACATTTCAACCTCATACTTCTAGCCCGCTCGTTCAATGTCCTGTTCATCCTCTCTGCAACACCATTGTGTTGTGGTGTGACCTTTGGAGTCTTCTCCATGCGAATGCCATTCGCTGCACAATATTCCTTGAACTCCCCGAGCTCATACTCCCCACCATTATCTGATCTTAAGCATTTAAGCTTAAGTCCCGTCTGATTCTCCACCAAAGCCTTCCATTTCTTAAACACCTCGAATGCCTCATCTTTGTGTTTCAAGAAATAAACCCAGACTTTCCTTGTCGAATCATCAATAAAGGTCATGTAATATGACGCACCACCTAGAGAAGTTACTGGGGCCGGCCCCCACAAATCCGTGTGGACCAAATCAAACTTGTTTTCCCTCAAAGCCCTACCTGTCCTCTAGAAATTAATCATCGCCTGTTTGCCAAACACACAATCTTCGCAGATCCCCACGTCGACTGTCTTCAAACCCGGTAGTCTTCCCTTTGAGCAAAGTACTTTCATCCCCTTCTCACTCATGTGACCCAATCGACAGTGCCACAAGTCCGTATCACCCTTGGCTGACGCCACTGCGATACTAGCCTTGGTGTTATTCGCCAAATACAATGTCCCTTCTTTATTACCCCGAGCGATCTCCGAATCCTCTTTGGTAATAACCCAATTCCTGCAGCCAAAGGTTACCTTGTAACCTTCTTCATCCAACTGCCCAACTGAAAGCAGGTTCTTTTCAAAACCCGGAATGTGTCTGACCCCATGTAGATGTAGGACCTTCCCGTTCGATGCTCCTATTCTGACATCCCCCTTCCCCTTGATTTCCAAAGGCTCGCCATCCGCCAGATAGACCTTACCGAAATCACCGGAAGTATAATTTTCCATCTCTTCTGCATGCCCGCAAGAGTGGAATGATGCCCCCGAATCCAGCACCCATGATTCTAGTGCACCACTAACACTCAGAACCAGTACATCATCACCTTCGACTGTCACATTCACCGAATTGCCCCCACGATTGGGACAATCCTTCTTGTAGTGTCCTAACTCCTTGCAATGATAACACTGCACCGATCCTTTCGCGACCCTTGGTTTATCTCTGATATCCACGGCCTTGCCCTTACCACCCACTACGTTTTCCCTTGATTCAGTTCTCCATTTATTGCTAGTACCCGGCCTTCCCATGCTAGTAGTAGCTAAGGCCGATCCCGAAGTAGACGATGTCCCCAACTTTTTCAAACGATTTTCCTCGCCCAACAAGAAATCTTTAACATCATCATACTTCAATTTGTTCTTACCCGCTGAAGCATTGATCGTTGTCACCGTTCCGCTCCAACTTCCTGGTAAAGACACTAGCAACAAACACGCATGAACCTCATCATCAAACGTAATATCCAACACAGTCATTGAGTCTATTACATCCATAAACTCATCGATGTGTTTAGCTAAGGATCCTCCCTCTTGCATCTTGAGACTACCCATCTTGCGTATCAAATCAACCTTGTTTGCAGCAGATGGAGTTTCAAATCTCTCAGTAAGATAATCCAATAGCTCCTTTGTGGTTTTTGTCTTCTTGGTAGTCTTGGCGATCCACTTCGACAAAGTAGATCTAACCACCCCTAGGGCTTTCCGATCCATGAGATTCCAATCTTCCTGCTTTTCTCCTTCTGGCTTGAATCCCTTTAGAGGCTTATAGAGATCTTTGTTGTACAAGAGATCCTCTATTTGCATCCTCCAAAACCCGTAGTCAGAACCATCAAATTTCTCCACCGCTTGTTTATCCTTGCCCATTCTTGATTGCTTGACAAACCCCAATCGTCCGATAAACCAATCGATCGATTAACCCTGATCTCCAACCAGAGCTCTGATACCAGTTGTTGTGGATTAGACCCTCACAACCCAAGCAATAACCCCAAGAAAGTAATGGCACACAAACAAAGCACAAGAAAATAACAAAGCAAAAGACACAGAAATTGTTTACCCAGTTCGTCAATATGTTTGACTACGTCTGGGGGCACTACCAAGCCAGGATCTTGCACTATAATATGTTATTCTGAAGTTACAATGAGTTTGGGGGCGAAACATTGTTTAAATACATGCCCTGGAATAAGATCTAAACCTAAACAAAAAATAATCCCGAAATCCCGTCGGCGGACCAGGCGCCCGCCTGGACTACCCCAAGCGCCCGCCTGCCTTTGATTTCCGGAGAACCAAACCTACTGTCCAAATGAGCGCCCGCCTGATGGTCACCGAGCGCCCGCTCGCTCCCTCCGCCTGGAATTCTCCTTTTTGTTCCTTTGAGGATCTCTACTCCAACATTATTATCCCCAATAAAACAAAATGTATACTTACCCTTCCTGTTTCCTTATTTCCTTTCCCCATGCACCCCACCCCACCTTACCTAACCTCACCATTCCCCAATCATCCGTACCCATCTACTTTCTTCTTCCCTCTTTTGGTCGTCTCCCATTTGTACAGTCCTCTGTACACAACTAAATCTGGAAAAAATTTACTAATACTTCCCATTCTAATGTCCAATCCAGATGTAAAAACAGAGGAAAGAACCATGAAATAAATTTTCTACAAAAAATAGCAGAGAATGGAGAAGACTAAAACAAGATAGGGGTGGGTGGGTGGGTTTGTTGGGTGGGTGAGGGAAGGGAGGGGTCGATGGTGGAGAGAGGTGTTTAGGGAGCAGCGAGGATAACAACTAGAGGAGGGAGGGCGGGTTTAAGCGGGGACTGTCGGAGGGAAGGAGGAGGAAGTGGGGACTGCCGAAGGGAAGGAGGCGGAGGTGAGGTGGGGTGGGCTGGGGTGGGGGAAGGGGTGATGGAAAGAGGCTGAATGTGAATGAAGCTAGGAAGAGGAATTCTAAGCGTCTAACGTTTGTTTTAGGGAGGATACTACTGGTCATTTAATGCAATAATAAGTCTTTCATTAATTTGCTTAAACAATTAAATAATTATTACACGATTTTCCAAAGAATCTTACTTTGTTAACATGTTCCCATGGGCACAAGTTAGAAAAACCCTTAGTACTAAAAAATAATGAATTTATAAGCCTTAATTTTGAGTAATTTTTCCATTAAATTATCATTTTAACACCTTTGTAGGCTAAATTTGAATAAAGTATAGTATTCATAAGACAATACTGACCTTTTTTTTTTTTTTTTTTATCTTCGCCACTGGTAAAAAGTATTGATGTTTTACCAGTGTTCTAAAAGACGTCCGTTTAAGCCGCCTAGGCGCTAGGCGTTCATGAAACGCCTAAATCCCGCGTAAGATATTACAATTATTTCTTAATTCTCGGCCCCGCCTAAGTCCCGTTTAGACCCCGCCTAGGCGCTAGGCCTTGCTGCGACGCCTAGCGACCGCCTAGCGCTTTTTAGAACGTTGTGTTTTACTACTCCCTCTGACGCGTTTTAAGGTTATTACTTTCTTTTTTAGTCTGTTCTAATTTAAGGTTTTTACTTTACTTATTGCCTAAAATGAAAAATGTGACCCACTTATCATTCTTACAACAAAAACTCGCTATCCACTTTCTCTTTCCTACTTTACTTTTAATACTCACAATAATTTTTTTTTTTAATCTCCATGTTCAAACTTAAAACGTTAATTTAGGATGGAAGGATTATTTGTAACTGTTCCACTATATAAAAGACCCGAAATAACTATGATAAGTGGCTTTTCTACCTTTTCATGTGCCAGGTTTTCTATTAATTAGCTGCTCCTTACAAATAGTTATTCCGGGTCTAGTGAGAGCATATACTCCCTCATTCCCATAACTATAACTATGGGCACAAATTGTTATTTTGGGTGTCTTATTGTTAAGTTATACTTTTCTAAAATGAAAAAGAATTTTGACTATTCATCCCGCTCATTCTCTCTCCTACTTTACTTTTACAATCACAACACCAATCAACTTATTATTCCCTGTCAAGGATTAGAGAGAGAGATAGTCGGAGCCAATCATACATGGAGAGAGATAATTGATATGAGAGACTCAAATAATATTGTATGAATGACTCAAGTATTATTGATACTAGCAATACATATTTATAGGAGTACAAAGAGAGTTCTAGAATCCTAATCTAATTAGGAATACTAATACAATAAGGAAACTAATATTCTAGAATAATCTAACTTGGTGTACAAGATACAATCTCTATGTTTGGTAATTACAATATGTGCTAGGAATATATAATATTCCTTAATATGCCCCTGCTATTTTCTTCCTTTTAGTTTCTTTAAAAAAAAAAAATATTCAACTCCAACATCCTGTCCTAACCCCCATCTTTTTTTTTTTGCCTAAACTTTTTTCTTCATATACCTCCCAAAAACAACACCTTAGACCTTGTCCCAACAACTTCCAACTAAATCACCATAAAAACTTTTTCTCTTTAACCATTAACTTCTCCACCAAAACATGCAACTCCTTGGTCAAACTTGTTTTTTCTTTTTGTGGTTCTCACCACAACCGTCTGCTTTGCCTTCTCAATTGCAAATCATTGTTCTTTTGTTCAATACCCATAACCCCTTACCCCTTCTCGCGACGTTAATGCCTCCACCCATCTCGCGACATGTCAAGGATTAGAGAGAGAGATAGTCGGAGCCAATCATACATGGAGAGAGATAATTGATATGAGAGACTCAAATAATATTGTATGAATGACTCAAGTATTATTGATACTAGCAATACATATTTATAGGAGTACAAAGAGAGTTCTAGAATCCTAATCTAATTAGGAATACTAATACAATAAGGAAACTAATATTCTAGAATAATCTAACTTGGTGTACAAGATACAATCTCTATGTTTGGTAATTACAATATGTGCTAGGATATATAATATTCCTTAATAATCCCTACCCCACTTTTTCTCTCATACTTCACTTTTCACACTCACAACAACTGCCACTACTTTTCATCCCTTAATTCCCGTGCAAAACTTATTTTTTGCACATAGTTATGGACAGAGGGAGTACAGCAAAGGAAATTTGATATTTTTTTTTTTTTTTTGTAAGAGAAATAAATGTTTGAGCCGTAACTCATGCTATCACTTTGAAGAAATTTTGAATCCGAGTTAGGGAAGGTATATTGGAGTATGATGAAAAATGAAGTTGATCTTATCTTCTCTGTGCATTTAGTACGAACACGTTAGTATTTCCGGGTAGTTTTTTTTTTTTTTTTTCCATTATTGATGCTGTCAAAGAGCAATGCTAGGGGCACAAAATCTTGATCACACAATGAGGTGGTGATATTTTATTGGTTGATCGATAATGGATCCGCCACACTCTAATTAAAAACACCGATAAAATCATTACACCTAAGATTTTGTGAGCAAGATTTTGTGAATTTTTTGTGCCCCTAATATTATTCGTTGTCAAATGCATAAAAGATTTTTGTGAATAATTAATTACAGCTGCATGCAAAATGGGAGAGAGAGAGAGAGAGAGAGACTTGAGAGAAAGCATTGACTGATAGAGGTTGAGGGTTAGAGCTACCTCTCTGACATTGCATTTGCTGTGCTTGTCGGACATCAATACTTACTACTCCGTTCCTTCCTCAATAATAGAAGCCACTCGATTTTAGTGGCCGATCCAAAATTTCTTGGCTAAGGTTCGATCCCTCCCCTCGTCTCTGGTGTGGACACCGGAAAAAAAAAAAAAGGGGCAAAATACGATTTTTAATGGAAAAAAGCTAAATAAAAAATTTCAAAATTTAGAGGTAGTAATTTGTTCAATTTTAAAAACTAAAGGGGAAATGATAATTTAGGGTCCAAAGTTTGCGGGGTGTGCCAATAGGGGTCTGATGTATCAATTTTATCAATTTATGGTCCAAAATTGCAAAAGTTGTGCAGGTTAGGGTTTTTTAACGATTCTGTTAACAGAATCCAGTTAAGTTACAAGTGTTTTGACATGGACTTAACTGGAGTTTGTTTTTATTATTTACATGAGCATATTGTCATTTCAGATGTAGAAAATTAATAAAAAAAATTGAAATATTAAATTTTACTTTCTTATATTAAATTAACTAATAATTAAGACGTTATTTACCGAAAATATTTTTTCAACAAATACAATAAAAATATTTGTTTCATTAGAACCACTATAAAATAAAAAGTATAATTTTTAAAAAGGAAAAAGTGTAAAAAAATATATTCAAAAAAAAAACCACTTTTTTTTTTTAGAAAGAAGAAAGTGGGGATTTGGACAATTTTTTTTATTTTTTTTTCTGTGGTGGTGTTAGTATTGTTTCATTATTAATATTAGTATTCCAATTATTTATTTTATTTATAAAATTATTTTTATTAATAATTTTCCTTGTTTATAACTTCATTATTTGCGGTTTAAAAAAAATCACTTTAATTTTTCATTTGCTTATTATTTTATTTATTATTATTTTTGAATTAATTAAATTATTCGAAAATTTAATAATAAAAGTGAAAGAAAATTTAGGGTCCATTGTATAAGGGGTGTGTGAAATGACAACCCAGGCGAACATCCAAATCTAACTCCAGTTAAGTTTTTCTGTTACTTAACTGGATTTTCTTTGCAACTTAGTCCAAAAACCCTTAATTGACTAACGTTGTTAACTTTGGACCTAAATTGACAAAATTGATACATCAGACCCCTATTGGCACACACCCCCCCCCCCCAAACTTTGGACCCTAAATTGTCATTTCCCCAAAACTAAAAGGTGGAAATTACCCCCTTAAGCCAACACCTATCTCCGCTCCTGCTTGATTTCATATTTAGTTTAATTATTTGATATACGACTTCAAGCAACATTTTATGTGTTAAAGATACACTCACCCACACACCATCGGCTTCAGTACACCCACCGGTGCACCCACCCTGTTCCAGTATAGCCGCTGCACCCTAGGGTTTCCTAGGGTTTCTTGGTTCACAAGTTTCCTACTTTATGTATCTATATCTTTTCCTTATTTTAGTGATTCTGTCCATACATAATTGTATAGAGTTTAGGAAACTAGATCGTAGCATATTATTGTGAATTTACTTTGTACTATATTCATTCATTGTGAATAAGAAAATACTTTTGCCTATTCTCATATGGTATAGAGCTAAAAAGATCCAACCCTACCCCTTCTTTAATTTTTTCGGCCAACCCACTTCAACACCCTCCATGGCCACCGCCACCTCTACTATTCCCAACTCCGCCCAACCGGAGCATCCTCTCATCCTTGTTAACCTTTCCATGTGCCGCATCCTCACACCACTAACATACCTCACCTGGGCGTCTCAAATCAAGTCCATCCTCTTTGGTCTTGACCTCCTAAAATATGTTGATGGTACTTACCCCAAACCCGATGACACCATCACCATTACCACTCCTGCCGTCGCCGCCTCCGGTGACGTGGCTGCCAAACCCGCCACAACCACCACTACTCAAAACCCGGCCGCCATCACATGGAGCCGCCAAGACAGCCTCATCCTTGGAGCTCTCATTGGCACCTTAGACCCCACTGTTGCCCCTCTCATACATCAAGCTTCCACCTTTCACGAAGCTTGGACTACTCTAAAAACCACATATGCCAACCCCTCTCGTGGCCACATTTTACAAATTAATGACAACCTTGCCAACCTCACCAAAAACACCCTATCCATCTCTGACTATATGAATGCTGTCAAATCCTACACTGACAAACTCGCCATTCTAGGAAAACCCATGGACCCCGAAGACATTATCTCCACAATTCTCAAAGGCTTAGAATACGGCACCTATAAACCCTTCATTGACTCCACCCGTGCCCGTGACAATCCCATCTCCTTTGATGCTCTACATGAAAAACTCATCCAACATGAACTTACCCTCAAACAACACCCCTCTCCTACCGCTCTCCCCACAACCGCTTTCGCCGCTCAAACCCGCCCCGCCTCCAACCGCACCAACTTCCGCCCCACCACCCCTAATCTGCCACCCTCTCCCACCCCTCCCAATACTCCTCTCCCCTTCAAAGGTAAATGCCAATATTGTCGCAATGTTGGCCACGTCATCTCCCAATGCCGCCAACTCAAGCCGCCTACCCTGGTGTCACATTCCCCTCCCCCCAATGCCGCCCCAACCGTAACTCCAACCCCTCCCCTCAAGCCAACGGCGCCACCGTTCAAAACCCCTAACCCCAAAACCATGGCTTCTTGACAGTGGTGCAACAAACCACATCACCAACGACCTCTCTAACCTTTCCCTCCATTCACCCTACAATGGCAGTGATGACGTTATCATCGGGGATGGCTCATCTCTTCCAATTTCTCACATAGGTTTTTTTTCTTCCTCTTCACTCATCTTTAATAATGTCCTGCACGTCCCTCTCATCTCTCGTAATATTCTCTCTGTCTCTCAGCTCTGTCTCGATAACAATGCTACCATTGAGTTCTCACACTCTTCTTTTTTTCTTAAGGACAAAGCAACGAGTCAAACCCTTCTCCATAGACACCTTGAGGATGGCGTCTATCTCTGGCACCCTCCACCCCATCAAGCTAACTTCGGCATACTCTCCTCTCAATTGTGGCATCATAGATTAGGACATCCCTCCCCCTCTATCCTTAGTTTACTTCGTAGTCGTTTTAATTTATCTGTCTCTTCCAGTATTTCTCCGTGTAATTCATGTTATATTAATAAAAGCCACAAACTTCCTTTTGCTATTTCTTCTCTAATTTCTCATGCTCCTCTTGATCTTATTTTCTCTGATGTATGGACCTCTCCTATTCACTCTTTTGATCACTTCAAATACTATGTCGTTTTTGTTGACCACTACACCAAATACATGTGGTTCTATCCTCTTAAACACAAATCCGACACCTTTACCGCCTTTCTTCGCTTCAAAACCCTAGTCGAAAAGTACTTTCAACGCCCCATCAAACAAATCTACTCTGACAATGGTGGCAAATATATTAAACTCACACCCACCCTAGCCTCAAACGGCATCACCCATCTCACCACTCCGCCTCATACACCCGAACACAATGGGTATGCAGAGCGTCGTCATCGTCATATTGTTGAAACTGGCCTCACCCTCTTATCTCATGCCAAACTACCTCTCACTCTGTGGCCACTTGCCTTCACCACTGCCACCTACCTCATCAACCGCATGCCAACACCTACTCTTCACAATGAGTCTCCCTACCTTCGCCTTTTTCAATCCCCTCCCAACTACACAAAATTGTGAAGCTTTGGATGCCTATGTTATCCCTGGCTTCGCCCATATGCACCTTACAAATTGGCCCCCAAGTCCCTACCTTGCATATTTGTTGGTTACTCCCCTACCCAAAGTGCCTACTATTGTCTCGACCCACTTTCTCATCGGGTCTATACATCTCGTCATGTTCGGTTCGTTGAAAACACCTTCCCTTATAACTCTCTCATCTCCCCACCTTCTTATACCCCCACCCCCTCCCCTTCCGACTGGCACACTCAATTTCTCCCCATACCCTCTACTACCCCATCTTCTACTCCGCCCGGACCTCCTTCCAACCCGCCCGGACCACCCTCTCCAGCCTCACTCGGACCCAACCCAAACCCGTCGGAACCAACCCTTAACCCGCCCGGACCCTCCCCTCCACCCGACCGGATACCTCACTCACCCTCCCCTAGCCCGACTGACCATCTACCCTCACCCGATCCCACCCCTACGCCCCCTCCCCCACCAGCTCCTGCCTGTACCATTACCACCCGCTTATCCCATGGTATCACCAAACCCAACCCTAAATATGCCAACCTCTCCTTTCTTTCCTCCCCTACGAGCCTTCCCACCACCACAAAACAAGCTCTCTCTCTATTCCCCACTGGCGTGATGCCATGATTGAAGAATATCAGGCCCTAATTCGCAACAACACTTGGTCTCTTATCCCATCTACCACCGCCCATAATATTGTTGGATGCAAATGGGTTTTTCGCATCAAGTAAAATCCTGACAACACCATTCAAAAGTACAAAGCCCGTCTTGTAGCTAAGGGCTTTCATCAACAACTTGGCATTGACTACACTGAAACCTTTAGTCCCGTAGTCAAACCTGCTACTGTTCGCCTCCTTCTATCTCTTGCCACAACCAACCACTGGCCTCTTCGCCAACTTGATGTTAACAATGCCTTTCTTCAAAGCTCTCTCTCTGAAACTGTGTTTATGACACAACCTTCTGGCTTTGTTGACTCCAAAAACCCAACCTTTGTCTGTCGCCTGTCTAAGGCTATCTATGGTCTCAAACAAGCCCCACGTGCCTGGTTCACTGAACTCAAAACCTTCCTTCTCTCCTATGGCTTTCATCCTTCCTTAGCTGACCCCTCTCTCTTTATTCTCAAAAACTCTCCCAATCCTCTTTATCTTCTTGTCTATGTCGATGACATTATCGTTACTGGTCCGTCCACCTCTCTCCTTACTTCCTTCATCAGCAGTCTTTCCACACGTTTCTCTCTCAAAGACCTTGGTCCACTCTCCTATTTTCTTGGTGTTGAAGTCACTCCCAACAAAAATGGTCTGTTTCTCTCTCAAACAAAATATGTTCATGACCTCCTCACCTGTCAACACATGATTGATTCAAAACCCCTACCCACTCCCATGGTCACCTCTCCGGCCCTTACCCACTCTTCGGCTGCCATTATCGGGCTATCGTTGGTAGTCTCCAATACCTCTCATTTACTCGTCCTGATATCGCCTTTTCTGTCAACAAATTAGCTCAGTTCATGAAAAACCCACACCAAACTCATTGGAATGCTCTCAAACGTCTTCTTCGTTACCTTCATGGCACAATGCATCTCGGCCTTCAGCTGTTTGCCACTAGTCCGCCTTCACTTCATGCTTTTTGTGACGCTGACTGGGCTGGTGACAAAGATGATTATGTCTCCACTACTGGGTACTTAGTCTATCTTGGTCGCAATCCCGTTGCTTGGTCTTCCCGAAAGCAACGCACCCTTGCCCGGTCTTCTACTGAGGCTGAATTCCGAGCCATTGCTGATACTGCTGCGGAGGTAATCTGGGTTCGTAATCTTCTCCAAAAGCTCGGTATTTCCTTATCTCCACCCGTTGTCTACTGCGACAACCTCAGTGCTACCACTTACTCTGCCAACCCGGTGTTTCATTCTCGCATGAAGCATGTTGCCTTATCCTTTCACTTTGTGCGCGAAATGGTACACTCCGGCAGCCTTCGTGTTCAACACATTTCTGGTGACGATCAACTTGCGGATGTGCTCACCAAACCACTTGCCCGCCTTCGGTTTTCTCAACTTATTTCCAAGATTGGTCTTCTCCAGAGTTCGTCCATCTTGCGGGGGAATGTTAAAGATACACTCACCCACACACCACCGGCTTCAGTACACCCACCGGTGCACCCACCCGGTTCAAGCATATTATTGTGAATTTACTTTGTACTATAAATATTCATTCATTGTGAATAAGAAAATACTTTTGCCTATTCTTATATTATGTAATTATATTATTAAATGTGAGAGAATAAGCGACACTTTCTTTTAACGCCAATGTGTTACGTAAGATCCATTCGTCTCCATATTATAATAAATGTCTAAGCTGTTAAAAGAGTGTACTTTAAAGAGTACACCCTCCGTCCCAGCTCACTTGACACTTATTTCCATTTTGGTCCGTCCCAACTCACTTGACACTTCCCAAAATAGTCTATTTTTTATAATTTTATATTCACTTTAACCCACCACTCATTCTTTCTCTTCATTTTCCACCACTCAATTTATTCAATAAACACTACTATTTACCTCACTCATTCTCTCTCTTCATTTTTCACCACACATTTTCCTTATTTTATTCTTTTTCCTTAGTTATTGTGCCCACCTCATGGGTGTCAAGTGAGGTGGGACGGAGGGAGTATTTGATAGGACATACTCCCTCCGTCCCACTCGAATTAGAATTTTTGATCAATCTAATTATACTTTGACCAATAATTTGAAGAAAAATAATTATCTTAATGAAAATCTAAAAATAGTTATTGAATTTATTAGTAACCGAGATACAATAAACAATTTTTAAATTTTTATAAGCATCATTATTTTTTTTCAAAATATTGGTCAAAGTATAATTAGATTGACCAATAATCCTAATTCGAGTGGGACGGAGGGAGTATAGAAAAAAGATACTGGATACCACTTAAGCGCTTAACGTAGACTTTTTTTATTAATGATTTTCGTATATACCTTATTTTGAACAAGTAAATGTATGTATGTAAAGAAAAATTAGTATATAAAAATGTGCTCCCTCCGTCCCAGAGTAAGAGTCTCATTCCTAAAATGGCAAAGAATCTTTACTATTCACCCCACTCATTCTCTCTCCTATTTTACTTTTATACTCACAACACCAATCAATTCACTATTATCTTCCACTCATTCTCTCTCATACTTTATTTTTACACTCACAACATTTACATCACATCCAATATTTATTAATAAGCGTGCAAATGAGGGGTGAGACTCTTACTCCGGGACGGAAGGAGTACCATATAAATGCATTATATCGTATGATGTGAAAAGGAAAATTATAACATGAAAAATGAACATATGAAATATATTGAAATTGTAATGTCATTATTTAAGTATAAATATTTAAAGTATTTCTGTATGATTCCTTAACTGTTTAACGTAAATAACCTTTTTTAGGAAGTTTTTAGTATATTTCTTAATCACGCGCTTTTTGATTGGCTAATTGCCCATATTATAATTGACAAAGACTTGGGTGAGACGGATCTCTCCATGGGCTAACCCGCTAACCCGCTCGCATGCCAAGCTTTGCCAATCTTCTCAGCTCGTGCCACGTGTACTATTTAAAAAAATCCAAAAACTTTAAATTGCAATATCTTGAGATTTTGAAGTTGAAAAAAAAATCTGTAAACACCGATGTGTTCGCCTTGATAAGACGAATCAAAATAGATAGGTCATGATATATTTTTTAAAATATATTTATTAACAAACAAAAAAATTGAACTGTTCGTCGTCTATATTGTGTAACATTTTTTTATGAAAAATGTAACAGTATAGTCTTCAAATAGTAACTATTTTATTGTAAAGTGTAACATCAATTTTTCAGAAAAAATTAAATAGTTTGATTTGATTTTTTTGTTAGAGAAAATAACAATTGAAATGTAACAGAGTATATATGATATAATTTTTTATATAGATGAATGTAACAGTTTTTATAGTGTAAATGTTACCTTTTTTTTTCTTTTAAAATAAAAGAGTAAGAATTCATGTATATAATCAGGTTCATTTCAATTGTTACTTTCTCTAAAAAAAACAATCAAACTATTTATTTTTTTATATTTATTTTGCAAAACGACTATGTTACATTATAAAATTCCAATTGTTACATTCAACATTTGTAATTGATTAATCATTAAGTGTTTTACCAATAAAAAATTTCCACATTTTTTTTTTTGCAAAACTAGTATATTACATTACAGAATTCCAATTATTACATTCAACATTTGTAATTGATAAATCATTAACTGTTTAACAATAAAAGTTTCCACAAATGTATGTAACAATTTTTATAATAAAATCTAACAATAGCTTTTTGCGGTTAATCTTATGTTATACTCAATCCCTTTTGTGCAAACATAAGGTTATATTTCAGAATAAAAACCGCTACATTTCAAAATAGAAACTGTTACAATTGACAAAAAAAAAATAGAAATTATAAAATATAACATTAGTTTTGTAGTCAATCTTATGTTATCATTAAACAAGTTGAAGGAAAAGAAAACTGTTACAATCATTAAAAAAAAAAAGACAAAAACTTGTATGAGAACACCATGACCCGTCTCATAGTAGAGACGGGTCATTTTTGACCCATGACCCGGACCCATGACCATAGGCAATATATATATATATATATATATATATATATATATATATATTTGTTTTTTTGTTTTTTTTTTTTGTTTTTTTTTTTCGGTTTGTCAAAAGTGATAGTTGATATAACTAAATGT
Organism: Campanula takesimana; assembly: GCA_026119855.1. NCBI lineage: Eukaryota > Viridiplantae > Streptophyta > Magnoliopsida > Asterales > Campanulaceae > Campanula > Campanula takesimana. The sequence goes on from JAOWBW010000013.1 coordinate 2,836,128, forward strand.
AACAAACGTGTTATACTTATATTAACAGTTTGTATACATAAAAGTAATACATATATACATAAAAGTAACATTTTTTTTTTTTTTAATGTTTTCTTCGTTTGCCCAAAGTAATACTTATTACAACTAAAATGTAACGAACGTGTTACTTATATGTAACAGTGTTTCATAATTGTAACACATATATATAGAAAAGTAATAATTCAACTATTTACACTTTAAAACTAAAAACACTTGTGTTAGTAACATTGTAAAAATAAGAAAGTAGCAATTTTTATAAACGAATGTTACATTTTACTTGTATAATAACATTGTAAAACAGTTACGTTTACTTGTATAATAGTATATCTATATGTTTTCAAATAATAAGTTACAATGGGTTCAATTTATCATGATACATGTAAAAGTATTACATTATCTATAGAAATCTGTTACAATTTCATCTACTAAAATGTTACATTTGTTAGAGAATTTAGGTTTAGGGTAATTGATAATCCTGGATATTGATTGAATCATGTACAATCCACTATCCGAGTAAAGTATTTCAACCCTTTAAGCCAAGGTTTCACGAAATCTTCACTGGGATAAGACAATCAAAACAATCTGTATCTTAGGCCAAGAAAACAGATCAGAAACTTAGAGTATTATTAGGGTTTTTCATCAATCAAACTGAGATACAAAATCAGGTTATAAAGAGATTGCAGTAAAAGAGCAGAATCAGTTGCACTGTTTACAGTCATGACTGTTGGCCCAACAATCATAATATTTAACTGATCATGTCTCTTTATCGTGGTCGAAAACATATTACATAAATCCAACTACATAAAATGAGATCGCATTGGTCTCAAGTAAATCCAATTACATAAAATCGTTGATGACACTAAAATCACCAACAACATTTACTTGTACAAATAATTACATTCATGTATATAAGCTGTTATTTTCCAAATGTTACTTTCTTTTAAAAAATAAAATCAAATACTCAAAAATAAAAAATATTATGGAAAAACACTATTACATTTCAGTATAACGATAATTACATTTAGTTATTGTTACTGTTACACGTATTTATAGTTAGTATTACAGTTGAAAGATGAGTTTTTTTTTTTTGTGAAACTGGTGTTACGTTTATGGTAGGCTTAGTCGCACACCTACAAATTAAACCTGGACTAGGTTCTAAAAATATAGCTAGGGCAAGTCCAGAGTCGATCCACGAAGAACGGTTATTTATTTACGAACAGTCACTTGACCAGATTGGGGGCTGATTTTAATTGTACTTAATTCCTAGATGGGAAATTAAACTAAATGTGATTAAAACAATGATTTAAAAGCACTTCAGGTTGATTACTATCCCCGTCCTCTAATTCAATTTCATTGGTACTTCTATTTCTCTGTTAATCCTATTCACTTGATCACGAGATATATTGCAATCTCTGTCTCTTCTTACAGATTAGTCTATAGCAGTGGCACACTCACTATAAACCCTAATTAATAAATTAATCTAACTGGCACAGTCTAGATCGCATAATTAATTGATTCAATTTAAGAGACTAAGATCAAGAACGCTTTCTAGGATACTAGATAATCGTTTAATTTTGCCTACTCCCCGAATTGCTATGGCACATACATAATTCGTGGAGATGCTACGGTGAAAACCCTAATTCTGGCACAGAACAGAGAATTCTAGCATAGATCAAAAAATAGAACTAATGGATTGGCCAAATCCACAAACCCTAAATATTAATCTAAAATCAGAACAGACAAAATTATAAATAGATCAACAAAATAATAAGAAAAATTACCTCAATTGAATCAAAGTAGGTTCAAGATCTCAACCCAAAGCAATGGAGTTTAGTTCTCCATTAATGGTTTACAAAAAGCTCTACAGAGAAAAAAAAAAAAAAGAATACGTAGTTTTCCAAAAAACAAAAGTCTCCGAATGAATCCCCCCAAACCTAATCCTCATTCCAAACTAATAAAGGAAAAATAAAATTAAAAGAAAAAAAAAATCATTTTAAAAAGAAAAAGAAAAAAAAATCAATCTAAACAAGCCGCTGCTGCGGAAACGGAGGAAAATTTTCACTTTTTGCAATTCAGTCCCTGAAGTTTTAATATTGTCAGTTCAATCCTCCAAGTTTCAGAATTGTCCAAACAGCCCCTCAACTTCCAGAAATTTCAGTTTGGCCCCTGCGCTCTTCCGCCAGTTAACTTTGACTTGACTTTGACTACTTGACCATCGAGACAGACGTTGAAGCTCACCAAAAATTACATCCGGAAAATAAATAAAAACAACTATTCTACCCCGGATTACAATAAAAGCCCAAATTATAAATAATGCCCCAATTACATCAAATTTAGTCTAAAGTACATGAAAATGAACCAAAATATATGAGAAAATAAGGGAAATAATGTATACAAAATCCACCACATCAGTTTACTTATAGACAATGTTACTTTAAAGTAACACAGTTGTTACATTTAGTTGTACTAAGTATTACTTTTGGCAAACGAAAAAAACATTCAAAAAAATATATAAAAACTATAAAAAACTATAAAAAAAAACATTTTTTTTTTTTGGGATTTTTTTTGGCCAATGGGTCGCTGCCACATGTCAGATATTTAGTGGAGCATGGCTTGGGATCCTACGCTTCGCGGAGAATGTTGTACACGGGTCATAGGTCGACCCGTTTCTTCTATGAGACGGACCTAGGTGTTCTCACAAGAGACCACCTCTAAAAAAAAGTTACATTCATTTTAAAATATAAACTGTTACAATTGAGAAAAATATTACAGTTACATTTCTGAATAAAAAGTGTTACATTTGAAAAAAGAGTGTTACATTCCGTTAATAAAAAGTATTACAATTTGGATGAAACAAAAAAATTGTGGGTGGACGGGTCAACCCATAGACAGTATGTCTCACCCTGTCCCTGTAAAACCACACGGGAGTTCAGCCCATTAATATTTTATGAAAAGCAAGAAACAGTTTCAAATTTCTAGCTATGAGCATATATGAGTATGTGATTATATTAAATATTTGACCTTCAAGCTTAAACAAAATACAAATAATTGGCCGTTTTGTTTAAAAAAAAAAGGTACACCAAATGAGCCCATTAGTAAAATTGAAGGCATGGCCTGGCCAAGCCCAAGCCCAATGTGGGCCTAATCTTCCGAGACGGGATTGGCTTAACCAGCCCATTTGGACATCTAAGTACTATGTGTGTAGCATAGAATACGATATTACTTGGCACTAGCTATCTCCTTAAAAAATTTAAGGGCTGGATTGGAGTGAGACGGCCGCACGCCGTGCGACCGCGTCAAAATGTCTTCTTTTATTCATTTTTTTTTTGCCCCCAATTTTTTTTCCCCGCCAGTTTTTACTCGCCAACAGAAGTAACACTTTTTATAAGGAAATGTAACATTTTTTTCTCATATGTAACACTTTTATTTTTCAAAAATTTACCACAATTTTGCTGAAATAGATTAAAGATAGCATAAGATTGACAACTAAACTAATGTAACATTGTATAATAAATGAATGTAAGATTTTTTTTCTCAATTGTAACACTTTTCTAGGGTTTTACATTCAATTGAAATGCAAAACCGATTATATACATGATTTTTTACTCTTTTTTTTTTTTTTTTTTTTTTTTTTAAAGTAACATTTAACCTATAAACTGTTACATTCATCTATATAACATATTACAATCATATATACACTGTGTTACATTCAATTATTACTTTTTCTAACCACAAAAACTATTTATATTATTTTGCGAAACTGCTGTTACATCTTACAATAAAGTGTTATTTTTTTAAGACAAAACTGTTACTTTCTTCATAAGAACGTGTTACATCTCAGGAGACGAAACAACCCAATTTTTTTTGTGTGTTAAAAAATATGTAAAAAAAATAAAAAATCAAACCATATCATGACCTATCTAGTTTTGTTCGTCTCGTTGAGACGAACACAACGGTATTTTTAAAGTTGTTTGAGGTTTTTTTTTTAAGGCGGCACGTGTCGCGTGCTGGGAGGAGGAAGGGGGCTGCTGGACGGGTTACCTGGGCGGGTTATGGGCATATCCATGGGTGATCCATGGATGGATCCGTCTCACAAGGTGAGACGGTCTCACCCAAGTGTTTGTCAAATTTTAATTATTCCTAAGAATAATATTAGGGGTAAAAAAAAGTCACAAAATATTGCTAAAAAAATAATCTTAGTTGTAATGATTTTATTAGTGTTTTTAAGTAGAGTGTGGCGGGTCCATTATCGATGCAACCAATAAAATATCGTCACCTCATTTTGTGAGCAAGATTTTGTGACTTTATTTTGTGCCCCTAGCATTGCTTTATTCCAAAAATCCGGTTCATTATTGGACAAATAATTTTTTTAGTATAAATAGTCTTTATTTACGGAAGTGATTTAAAAGTAAAAAAATAATTCAATGCTATAAAGAAGGCAAGTATTTAGAGGGCAATTGTGTCAACACAATTATTATTTCTCCTAAATTGTAGCATTTGTAGTGGATAAGTACAAAATGTAGTGGCATTAGCCACTCCCTTTTAATATTTTTATTAAGAGCCAAAGGGATTGTGCCCAAGCGGGATCTTGAGCATGTTTAAGTCTCTCACTCGAAGAGGTCTTGGGTTTGTTGGTCCCAAAGACACAACAAGGGTATGAAAAGGAGGCTAGAGGGGGGGGTGAATAGCCTAATTAATATTATCAATCATTTTTCAAAATTCAACCTTATGCTTACACTTTGAATTTTGCGATCAATGAAAACCACGCGGTCAAGTGTAATATGCACAGCAGAAGTTTTCGATAGAAATAAGGCAGAGTTGGTTTTGACAAAATCTCTAAGTGAAAATAGGAACACTTCACGATCAACTAGTTTCGGTCGAGGGAAGTACGGTCAAGATAGATGCGGTCACGAGAGATGCGGTCAAGTTGGTTGAGAGTTTGAAAGTGTCTTGGAGGTTTTGGCAAATGATAAGTTAGTAAGATTTTAGCTTAGGCAATGGAGAACATACAAACACAATTCACAATAAGTTTGAATATCTGAAAGATCAAACACTAAATGACAAATAAGATTAATATGAACAAATGAAGAACAATAAGAACAAGATAAAGTAAATTTGCAGAAAGTAAATAGCAGCACGTAAATGACACAAAGATTTGGAAAGGTTCGATCTGTTAAAAGATCTACGTCATTTACCAAGATGGTCAGTCTTGAATTTTGAATGGAGGTATATATTGATTCTATTGAGTACAGATTACAGAGATGAAGTATTGAATCAACACATACTTTTTATGAAGAGTAAATCCTAGACTTAGACCAGTGTATCCCTAATGATGCAATCTATGTGATTGATCAAGCAGGGTGTGTGTGTGTAAGAATCTCTTTAAAATCTAAATGATTATAGAGCCTAATGAATCTTGTGTGTTGCAAGGCTTGAGATGACTTTGAATGTTGCTGGAGATCTTTGAAGGTTTGAAGGCGAAAGCTTGAAGATTCAAATGATTCTGGAAATCTTGAGTATGATCTTCAATCACCAAGTATTTCAACAGCAATTTCTCTCTTTGAATCTCAGCAATGTTCAATGAAGAACTCAAGGACTATTTATAGCCTTGAAAGATAGACTAGCCGTTTGAAATACTTGGGGTCCAAGTTGAAGGACAATGAGCTGTTGAATTCTGATTGGAGCTCAGTCTGAGTTGTCCTTTTGTTGCAGAGTAGTGGTGGTCCAACTGACAGTTGTATTCAAATTTGAAATTTGAATTCCGCAACGTTCTAAACTAACCATAGTTTTGGACACTAGTGTAACCATAGTTAAGCTTGAACAAACTTTGGTTGCTTGGACTTCTTCAATTGCGGTCGAGATCTTGCGGTCGAAAGACTGACCAGCAGTTAAATGATTCACGGTCAAGAGATTGACCACAAAATTTACAGACTTAGAAATTTTAAGACCTATTAATCTAAAGCATATTCTACTAAAATGGACTATTCTAAAAATAAAGTTTTAACACTTCTTATAATATATCTTAAAGTCCATAAAAATTAAAATTAGGTTATGGGATCAATCAAATCTAGGTAATATGAGTAGTTTATAATAAGCATACCCAACAGGGTTCGATACCCCCTGACCCTTGCTGGCTAGAATTGAATTAGGTGGTTTAGGATTTAAAAAAAATAAAAAAAAATATTAAGAAAGTATAATAGTGTAAATATTCAAAAATGTTAAAAGTTTTTGAGTAATTTTTGAATTTTTGCCTCCATTTGTGTAAATAAAAAATTGACTATTCCCTCCCACTCTTGTTAGTCAAAATGATTTTGCCTACCCTTTTTTTATGACTTCAAACTCAACTGATTGTCACCTTCTACTATCTCATTACCAATCTTTTGCTTTACATATAGTATTGAATTATATTTTCTCTACTAAACCTTAAATATAATATTTGAACCCTTTTATTTTTGGTTAAATTTGTCTGTCAATTTGACTTCTTTTATTTCATAAGCTTAAAACTTTAAACGATAAATATAATGTTTTTTCGCATAACAATTCTAACTTCCTTCAACAAAAGTATTATCTTCAGCACAATCTGAAACATGATTAATGACACTTCATATCATAATAGCACTCCTTTATTTCTTCATAATATTCGTATAATAGTACTGACTTACATTCTTCTATGATCAACATGAAAGATCACAAAAGAAATGTTTGTACATTCGATTCTTGAAATCTCTCTCCATCAACAAGGGCTTCCGCACGACCCGACCCTACCCGACCCATTTATCAGATCCAACATTTATAACCATGGAGAGTTATGAATTGGAGCGACAACAGACTTAACTTGAAGATACTTATAAATCCCTTCCATTCCTAAATCCCTTCCATACCCACTCATTTTATACCCTCCATAAGGGCAAGCGACGTCAAATTCAACGTAACAGTTAATCCATATGACACCAGCACGAATCGATCTAGAAACCGTGTTGGCTACATTCAAGTCGTTGGTCACAATGCCCGCTGCTAGGCCGTAACGGGTCCCATTAGCTCTCTCTATCGCCTCCTCAACCGTCCTGAAAATGTTTATATATAGATCAATATTTTGATTAATTAGCATGTTTGGAAGTTGAATGAATGAACTTACTTGAACTTCATGAGAGACATAACTGGCCCAAAGATTTCATCTTTGGCAATTATCATGTCGTCCTGTATAAACAAAATACCATTAAAAATGCTAAGGACAAAACAAATGATGGACTAGATGGACCTATGCACTGTCCGACTGCATAGAATGTACATTCATTAAGTAAGACTGTTTTTTACCCTGATAAACTGTTGTACAGTCTGACTGCACAGACTCCAATTCCAGCAAATGATTATTTTACTGTACTTCAATCAAACAGAAAATTTACCTTAACATCTGTGAAAATTGTTGGCTCAATATAGTAGCCTTTATCACCACAAGGTTTACCACCCGTTAACAATGTGGCGCCTTCTCTTTTCCCATGCTCAATGTAGGAAAGAATTTTCTCATACTGTTTCTTGTCGACCTGCATAGAAATAATCAAACTTCACTACTCATGTACATAAGTGATCCGTAGATACTTTGATTTGCATTTCATTTTGTCCAAAAATGAGGTATGTATTCATTTACTTGTGGTCCTTGACGAGAAGATGGATCAAAAGGATCCCCAACGACCCATTCTTTTGCCTTCTTCGGCAACTTCTTTACGAGTTCATCGTAGATTCCTTCTTGCACAAAAACGCGAGAACTTGCCACACAAATCTCTCCCTGAAGAATAAGGTTACCGAGAGAGAAGCTTAAGAGTGGTTTAAATGCCTAGTTGTTTGATATAGAAGATAGTCTCTCCGTCCCAAAATGGGAAAATCACTAAAATATGCAACGTATCGGGTGTTAAAAGTCAATTAATGCAACGTAGTGCTTACTTTTGAAAATAGACAACGTACTTGCTTATTGTGTATCAAATAATGCAACGTAATAACTTTTTAGCCTCTACTACGTTGCATTAATTGATACAACGTACTTCAAGTACGTTTGTCAAATTGTTCGAATTTTGCATTATTTGATACAACTACTTCAAGTACGTATCACAATGTAAGATTTCGCTACTACGTTGCATTAATTGATATAAATCGGACACTACGTTGCATAAATTGGTCGTTTGCCCGTCCCAAAATAAAAGTCTGAAATTGCTCATTGGACATTCACTTTGAGACACGGATATTAAAAGAAATCAGACTTATTATACCTTGTTGACTAGAATTCCAAAGAGAGCAAGGTCTGCAGCTTTGTCAACATCTGCATCGTCGAAAATGATGAGGGGGGATTTACCTCCGAGTTCAAGAGACACTACTTTCAAATTGCTAGCTGCTGCCGCCTGCATTACTTTACGCCCTACTTCTGTTGACCCTGTAAAACTAACCTGTGAAAAAAAAGGGAAATTAACAAAAAGATAACACCTAATAACAGAGCGCAAAAAAGTACAAATTTGAAGAGAGACTATTTATATGTGATTAAGGAATTACACTGTCGATATCCATATGAGAGCTAATGGCACCACCAGCCGTCGGTCCAAATCCTGTTATAACATTCAACACTCCATCAGGAATACCTGCCTGATTCAAAACGCGTAAATATCAATAATTAGATGCGTTTTTAAAAATCTTTTTACTCTTTTTTTTTTTTAAGGCAAAGCAAGCTTACTTGCTTAGCCAAATGAGCATAATAAAGAGCGGAAAGAGGGGTCTGCTCAGCCGGTTTAATAATCATTGTACACCCGGCAGCCAAAGCCGGGCTACATTTCATACAAAACATAGCACTTGGGAAGTTCCACGGAATGATATGGCCCACAACACCAATGGGTTCGTGCAATGTGTACGCTTGAAATTGACCCGACATTTTCAGTGTTTGACCATGGATTTTATCAGCTGCACCTGCATAGTAACGAAGAATGGAGGTCGAAAAGGGAATATCAGCAGCCTTTCCCCAACTAAAAAGCTTCCCTGCATCAATTGCATCCAATGCTGCTATTTCCTCCGCATTTTCTTCGATTAAATCTGCAAATTTCATCATGATCCTTCCCCTCGCCTAGAAGGGTACATAGAGATCAGATCATAATATCAAAAGTATTTCAAAAAAGCTACCCCTTGATTTTTGAAGTTTTGTCAATACCTTCAAGTTCTTACAAAAATAATTTACCACTAAAATCAGTAATTTTAGCGATTTTGACCCCTTTGGTTTAAGAAAAAAATGGCACTATAGCATATTTTTCACATCCTTCCCGTAAAATTCTGGCTTCACCACTGGTTTCATGCACTAAAAAAAGATCATAGAGTTAAAAATGAATTTTACGCTACTTACAGAGGCAGGCAAGCGGGGCCAGGGGCCATGATCAAAGGCTTGACGAGCAGCTTTGACCGCCAAGTCAACATCTTCCTTATCACCTTCGGAAATCTTTGCAATGACATCCCCTGTTCTTGGGTCTATTGTCTCAAATGTTCTTCCTAAAAGCTTACAAACACACATTAAGGATAGTGAACCAACAAACTAATGTCATTTTTACAGTTGATGCTTCAAAACATATAAAAATCAGCTTTCATATAAGTCTTCATAAAGATAATGATAAACTATCTAATGAAGTTTACAGGAAAAATAAAGAGTAAATTACAAAATAGGGCCTAAAGTCCTTAGAGTGGTGCCAATTTGGGGCCTGACGTGCAAAATTTAGCGAAATAGAGCCTGACTTGACACTTTGTTAGCAAAATAGGGTGTGATTGATGAAATGGATCAATATGAAATGAGAATTAGTTCTTAAGGGGTTAAATGTAAATACTTAAACTTAAAGTCACAAAATATGAATTTTTAAGTTTTAAATTAAAATTTTGAAATAAAATAACTAATATATTAAAAAATTTATTTTAATTATTTTTAAATATAAACAATAAATTATTTTTGACAAAATAATTTTGACAATTTTTCCCAGATCTAAATAAAAATATTTATATAAAAATTTTAAAATAAAACAAACAAATTATGAATTTTCTTTGAATTTTTTATTTTTTTTTTCAGATTTAGATCTTCGCTTCCAACCTCCCATATTCGCCATCTCTCTCGTCTCAAAACACCATTGACCACCATCTCCATCAATTTGGATGGACAAAACTTATCAATTTTCTCTGAAAAAATATTCTTGAAAGGAAATGATTAATTATTTTAAAAAATTAATTGAAAATTTTAATATATTAGATATTTTATTTCAAAATTTTAATTTAAAATTTGAAAACTTATATTTTGCGACTTTAAGTTTAAGTATTTATATTTAACCCCTTAAGCACTAATTCTCATTTCAAATTGACCCATTTCATCAATCACGTGCAAATCACATGTGACTTAACTAACTTTTCTAACAAAAACCGTTAAAAAGCTCCATTCTGCAACAAAAATGTCAAGTCAGACCCTATTTCGCTAAATTTTGCACGTCAGGCCCCAAACTGGCACCACTCCGACGACTTTAGGCCCTATTTTGTAATTTACCCAAAAATAAATTATGTAACACTTTGGTGTAAATAATGATAGTACAATACTATAAAGTGGGAATAGAATAAACTTACATCATTCTAAAAATTAAAATTTGTCAAATAAGACTCTTTTAATCTGATTAATGAAGTAACAAGTACTCAATATTATTCTTCTATTCAAACATAAGTACATCACTTTTCTAAATAAAAAATTGGTTTTTTAACGTATGCCTTAAAGACAGATGTTAAGCTTCTTAAATATAGAAATTAACACATTTATATGCTTTTATAAATATGTAAGTTTCATTCGGAAAAAAAATAATATGTAAGTTTACATATGTAAACATATATTTATAATTATGAATATGAATGAGTTAAAGTAAGTTGAATAAGTATATTGATGTCTTGTTTAAAGAGCTTAACATATATCTTTAGAGAACACGTTAGAAAAACCGATAAAAAATAATTTTAGTACAAATTTAATAGGACACAAGAAAGTATAAACAACTAGAGCATAATCTGTAAAAATAAATTGTGACACCTACTAGAAGAAGGAATTGCGCGATAAATATTGAAGCAAGTAAATATAGCAAGAGGAACTTTTGTGTGAGACAATTTTACACGTGTGACGGGTTTTGATGAGATAGGAAATGAGCTTGTCATGCCTCGATCATAGGGGAAAACAACTTACTCTTTCAACAAATGTATGAGACTGTCTCGCACATATTTTTGTCTAGGACTAGTATATAGCAAACGGGCGGCAAAATTTATGCAAAATTTATGATTGAAAGGAATTACAAGTGAAGTACTAGTATGAGGTAAATTAGTGACTAACTCTCAAAGAATTAGTTGAAACGAAATTTTGATCAAATGAGGTGAGAGAATTAAGGAGAAGAAGAACCTGAAACGGAATGAACGAATTCACCATTAATGAAAAGCTTGGTGAACTTAATATTGGGGATTTTAAAGAGAGAATCTGAGCTTCCATTATTTTCGACTGCCATAACTTTCTCTATCTCCTTCTATAATCTATAGTACTAAAGCTAGACACAGTCTGCTATATGTAGACACACATGTGAGTGGTCAATAGAATATTCAGTAAAAAGAAATTTCGATGATTTATGTTTGTTCTTTGTTTCCCTTCTTTTTTTTTTCTTCTATACCAATTAATTGGGGTAAAAAAAAAAAAAAAAAGTGTTCTCCTGAGCTTAGAATTAGAAAAAAAAAACCAGATTTCAATATGTCAGTGTTAGTGTAATTAAATGCCAATATAAAGAGTGTCAGTACATGAATTATTAAGTTTCAGTGTAAAAAGTGTCAGTGTTAGTATAAAAAGTGTCAATGTAATTGTAGAAAAACGCCAGTGTGAAAAAATGCTTGTAGAGTAAAAAAAGTAACAGTGTTAGTGTAAAAAAATATCGGTACCAGTGCATGTATTATTAAAGTGTTAGTGTAAAAAGGGATAGTGTTAGTGTAAAAAAATGTCAATGTAAAGAGTGCCAGTGAAATCAGTGTACGTGCGTTTAAGTGCCAGCGACGAAAAAATAATTTTTCCTTAAAGTGAAAAAAGAACGCACTTTTTATAAGACCAACTCTTAATTGGGTGGGTAAAAACGGTAAGTCATAGAAGAATATTGATAATGGTGAATCAAAAACAATTTTTAAATTTTTTATTAAGATAATTAATTATATTATAAGTGTTTAGTCAAATTACAATTAAGTTGACAAATTTTCCTTTTAACTTTGAAGTTTAAAATGAGACGGAGAGAGTATTCAATTAGGAATGCATCCGAATTAGTAAGTCTTGTCTTCGGCATATAAAGACCATGTATTACACGTCCCATTGTTAATTAAATCTGAGAGAGAGTTTGTTTTAATATTACAATTGCAATTAGAGCATAATAATTGATATGATTATTGTTAGTTCATTGTTTGACCTCGTCAATTGAGTTATGTTGCTTTGGAGCAACTGCCGGCAGTATATTCGTTGTACTCTCCAATTTTTTTTTTTTTTTGGAGTTACTTGATTTTCTTCTGAATTGTTGGCATCTCCATTTAATAAATACTCCTGAAAAGATAGTCTTATTTTAATTTTTTATAGTCAACAAAAATAAACTTTGACCAAACATTAGTGTCAATTCAATGACCACAATAAAATTCTAAAAATTGTTATTGATAAATCACTTAATGATTTATCAATTACAAATTTTAGAATTTCACTAGAATGATTAGATCGTCATTCGTCACTAATGGTTGGTCAAAGTTCATTTTTAATGACCATAAAAAAATCAAAATGAGACTATTTTTCTGGGAGAGAGTGAGAGGGAGTAATAAAATGTCTTCGCCATTGCTTTCACTGTTAAAGCTCAATCCCAATTCCAAACATCTTATTTTATTAGATTTACTTGATGACCAACAGCCTTATCTTGCATCTCATCGGATGCCAATTGGCAATACTAAAGACCCTATATAAAACCAATAACAACATCATGGATATATGCATATCAATCATAGAAAATACTCCATCCGTTTCCAAAATGATCTTCTCATTTACCATTATTTATTGTTTCAAAAAGGTTTTTTTTATATCATTAATTTGGTATTAAAGATGCAAGCGTTCATATCTTTAATTAAAAAGTTTGAATAGTCAAATGTGAAGATCATTTTGAGATGAAAAGAGTATAAAATATTTTAAGTATGCGGTGAAGTGACGCATATATGTTATAAAAATAATTTAATTTGATAAATATTTTAAAATTTTGATTATCCACATAGAATATTAAATATCATTGTTGACACACCATTAGAAATATAAGAAATTTTTTTTTTGAAAGCTTAAATATAAGAAATATTAAAAATTGTAACTTATTTTGAGATGGATGAATTACAAAAATGGAAACATCAAAAATTGCATATAACACCATAATGCGGAAAAAAAAAGTATTTAGTTTTTTCTTTTCATTTTGTATTTTGTTTACACACACACACACACACACACACACACATATATATATATATATATTTATTTATTTTTTTGGTACAAAACTTGTGTGCATATATTATTTGTATGTTAGACAAACTCACTTGTTTTATGACTCTCTCTTAATACCTTTCGAAATCACCGAAATCATTTCTCTCAGTTAATAACTTAGAGCTGCTTAATATAGTGCCTGCCACAATTGAATTTGATGTTTAAATTTTTTAGGTCAAGTTTTTTTGTTTATTTTTTTTCCTTTTTTAAAGAGATTTTTCTATGTCAAGTTTGAATTTAAATAACTATAAATGGGTCCAATTTGTGCAGATCAAATCAAGGGTAAGGCCGTAAAAATAGATACAGCAAACCAAGAACGTGTTTTACATGCCAAAGAGTGTGATAATCAAATTAATATTTTTATACAAAATACAACCTGCAATCTTTTCTTTTATACCAAAATCAGCAGAAAGGAAGAAAACCACTTGATCACAGTAAAATATTCCTCTCATAGTAATAGATAATTACTGCAATTGATTTGTCAACTTTTAAGAAAATATATTTTGTTATTTGTACATTTTTAAAACTACTTTCTTATTTAAAAATGCGACACTTATTTTAAAATTTACAATATATAAATCATACGCACATATTTTTTGAGATGGAAGGACTAACTCAATGTTTGGCTTAATTTGGGCCGTTCACTTTTCATGTGTGGCAGTGGTTGTGACTTGGAAGCAAGTGTTTGAGAAAATTAAATTAAAGATATGAGATTTAATCCTTAAAAAACACTGATGGTGAGCAAGAGATTTCTTTTCTTGTTCATTTGTCTGATAGGAAAATCATAATTACAATAATAAATAAAAATTAAAGAAAATCCAGGAATATAAAACTATAACCTTATATTTCTAACCCCTTTATCACAAAATGATCTTCTTACTTTTTTTTAACGTTACTGCGAATAAATTTTGAATCATAACTTTAAATTAATTTAATTATCCTAAGATGAGCCTCCGAATCTCGTAGTCAATCAACTCAAATTTTATTTACAATGCAATTAGATTTCAGATTGCTTTTTTAAATGACAAAAAAAACAGCAAAATGATAATCAATAAATCAAGAGGAAACTTGGATGTTTGAGTTGGAGTTTTTAGCCATTTTAACATGCGTACTATTTGGGCGTAGTCAATGTGACATGTGTACTTCATAAACAGCAAATGTGTCCTGCGTACTTTAGTTTCATTTTCAAATTGACCTATTTTTCTAACACCAGTTAAAATTTAACGAAACAGTCAATGAAAGTTAACATACTAGTTAGTTTGAAGTTGATTTTCCTTTTAAGGGCTTCATTGATAATTCTATAAGTAAAAGGGTTGTGAACAAAAAATTTGAAACATTAATATTTAAAGCTTAAAATAAATATATATTTTTATAGTTTTAATTATTTTTGAACGTGTCTTAAAAAAATATTTGGTTAAAAAATATTTAATAAATGACCATTGTATCTAAAATAATCAAAACTGTTAATAAATGAACAATTTAACCTTGTATATCATTTATTTTTCCAAAAATTCAAAAACTCGGATGTGTTGGCTTGGTATGTTATGGGTGCTACTGTCGCCGCCATAGCTTGCCTAATTCAATTTATTTATTTTGAAACCGAGTTTTTGAATTTTTGGAAAAATAAATGATATATAAGGTTAAATTGTTCATTTATTAACCGTTTTGATTATTTTAGATACGTTGGTCATTTATTAAATATTTTTTAATCCAATTATTTGTTTTTTTAAGACAAGTTCAAAATAATTTAAATTATAAAAAAAAAAAAAATTTATTTTAAGCTTTAAATATTAATGTTTAAAATTTTTTGTTCACAGCCCTTTTACTTATAGAATTTTCAATGAAGCTCTTAAAAGGAAAATCAATTTCAAACTAACTAGTACGTTAATTGACTGTTTCGTTAAATTTAACTGGCGTTAGAAAAATAGGTCAAATTGAAAACGAAACTAAAGTACGCATGACACATTTGCTGTTTATGAGGTACGCATGTCACATTGACTACACCCAAATAGTACGCAGATCAAAATTGCTAAAAACTCAAACGAGGTGCGAAGAATAAACAGCACAAACCACTAATAATAATTAGGCTTGAAGTTTTAGGACGGCCCATAGAAATATTTGTAAATGCTAACCACCCTAAACAGGCTTTCGGCCTTTTAAATAGATAGGTCGAGCCGTCGAGCCCATAGGATTGAGTGGTTTTAAAATGAGTTTATTCTGTTTATAGTTTCAATTATTCTTTTCATTCCAAAAAAAAAATCTTTTCCAATTTTCTTAAACATAATTACATTAAAAATATTAAAAATATGGCGCTCCACAACAACAGTCAAATTTCAATATTTAGCATTTCTATATTACCTTTTTTGTTGTTTTCCCCATATTGCTCTCTCAATCATCTATTCATTCATTAATTAGAGCATTTTCGAGAGATATAGTTTGTTTATACTAGTATGATTTTTTTTTATTTATTTATTTTTCTGGACAGATAAAAAAACAAGAATGTGGCTCTTTTCTTTGACTAAATAAGTAGTGCTCATCATCACATCACTGTGTCTATTTCTAGTTGATTTGTATATTTTGAAGGATAATGTTTTACAAGTTCTGAAGTGCTTGTGTTATTGTAAAAATTGTACTATAATTATTTTATTGTTTAGAATTATGGCAGTTATATGGGCAGTGGCTGGCCCATGAATTTTTGCTAGTGGGTGCCAAAAATAAATGTGTAACAGTTAAAGGTACTTAATATGCAATAATGTTTTGGTAATAAATTAAGAGTCATATATGGGGTATGAAAACATACCTGGAAGGCTGGATAGAAGACTGGAAGACTGGAACTAATTTTTAAGTTCACATTTTCCCTAGTATTCCAAGTAACTCCCTTTCAAAATACTTGATGTTACTCCCTTTCACTTGATCATGCATAACCTGTACATTTAAAAACTAATTAGTCAATAATGATACTTAACCAAAACAACTATATAAAAAATAATTTCAATGCAATTTGAATTCAATGTTTGCAACATAATAAACTACTAGTGGATAACCCGTGCAGAAACTAATTTACCAATTTTAGTATCTTTTATTTCTTTTATATTTTTATTTAATAGTATTAATTAATCTTAAATCATAATAATTGTATAATTTTTAACTATAATAGATAACTATAATAATTATTATTAATAGTAAATATAATTGTTAAAATAAATAGTTAAATATTAATAGTTAACTATTTATAGTGAAATATAATAGTTAACTACAATAGTTTACTATAATAGTAACTACAATAGTTAACTATAATAGTAACTATTACTATTATAAGTATAAGTTAACTACAATAGTTAACTATAATAGTAACTATTACTATTATAAGTATAAGTTAACTATAATAGTAACTATTATAGTTAACTATTATAGTAACTATTACTATTATAAGTATTATTTATTATAATAGTTAACTATAATAGTTATCCTATATAGTAACTAATATTATTATCTAATATTATTAGCTAATAGAAAAAAAATTGAAAAGTCACTTATTTATTAGGGTGGAATTGATGTGGCATCACCAAATGCTTTCTTTCCCCATGACTTGTCCACATGGCAACACCATGACTCTTTTCACCAACTTTAATATATATATATATATATATATATATATAAGATTTACAAGGGAAATAAATTTCACACCAGGGGAGAGGGTGCGCGCGCCTCCTATGGGAGGGTGCGCGCGCCTCCTTTGATCAGAAGGAAAAATCAAGTTTGGAGGAGGAGAGGGTGCGCGCGCCTCCTATGGGAGGGTGCGCGCGCCTCCAAGAAACAGAAGGTTTTGTTCAAGAAGGGCATAAGGGTGCGCGCGCCTCCTTGCCCGGAAAGGCAAATTCCGGCCAAAAATCTGGGTTTCTACCATTAACAACCCAAATCCAAAACAAACCCAATCTTCACCATTTCTAACACTACCAAAATGTGAACTAAAGTACCTACACCATTTTGAACCAAAAGGACTCCAACAACATCATCTAAGGAACCTCAATCAAGGGTGATTCAAATACCAAAATTTCGCAAAATGAACAAAAATGTAAATCATCACAAAATCAACCAAAGAAGCAATAAATGGAAATCATAGTATCATCTAAGCATAGGATGAACATTTTTAGCATCAATGGGGGGGGGGAAGTAACTTACCCGGATTTTCTCAAAGGTGACGGAACTCGAAATTTCTTGGCTTCCTACGATCCTATCGACGATCTAAACATGATTCATGTTTTAAGAAATGAGAAACAACAAGAGGAAGATGAAGAAAATGAAGAGAGAAGGAAGAGAGAAAAACTTACCTTTTCTATGGAAGAGAGAGAGAGAAATTAGCTGGGAGATGGAGGTGGAGTGAAAGAGTGAGGGAGGAGAGTAGGGAGGGAGTAGGGAGAAATGATTTGAAAAATTACACATAGGCCCCTCCCCCTAATACCTTATTTCAAATAAACTCTCCACTAACAAATAAGACTCAACACTTCTTCACTAGCACAAATGACCCAAATAAAATGCTAGGCATAAATTATTATAACACATAAAATGCACACATAATTCATTAATTAAATAATAATTTAAATAAATAAATGAGCAAATAAATAAATGATAATTATTTATTACTAATAAAATAGAGCCAAGTTTTCGGGTCGTGACATTCACTCCCCCTTAAAGAAAATTCGACCCGAATTTTAACGAGACTTACCCGAATGATCAAGTAGCCATTAATACGATAGTTCCGTCATTTCCCAAATTCCTCAATCATCCCTTCTAAACCACCACGTAGTAACCCTAAATAATGTTCACAATACCACGACCTCTCGCACATAACTTCCTTCAATCATAACCTTCACTACTAATTAGAATCTATAATCAAAATTGGAGAATCCCAATTGCTCCCAAACATAACTCTCGAGATATCCCAAGCTCACCTTATTCATAACCTTAATTACACTGCAAAGGTGTTTCCTTTTGTAAATCGCATACTTAGTAGTATTCCCCAGAAATTCAAAACATCACCATCCCGAGCCTAATTAGCTTTTAAAATATAAAAGGCTAAAGAAATTTCTATTTCTACAATATTCATCGAAATGGCTATATCTCTATGGATTACCATTATAGTGTCTTCACTTTGAGTTAACACCTTAAATTAATAGTACCATACAAACCCCAAAATTTCTCGTACAAAGTGTCCACTTAAATTTATGTTATACTCTCATCCTTTCATTAATCCGGTCTTGAAGCCTAAACAATTCAATATACTCAATAGTCCGCAAAACGATCCAAATTTCATCTTCAAAAGATTTTCTCTAACTCCCATTTAAGTTATAATCCGTGCTCATATACCCAAAGGAAATCAACGAACCCTAAATTCAATAGCTAACCCCAGTTAGTCTCTCACGCATACATTTATTAACTTAATGATACTTAAGCTCAATGGTACTACCAAAATCATAAACCAATTAGCTAGCCTCATTCCAATAGATCCATTACCAAATCACAATATTCTTTAATTATGCCCAAATATTGATACTCAACTTTCTTCACATGCCCTTAGTCCAAATCGCGAAACGCCACCAAGGAGAGATTTAGGACCATAGAACCACTATCTAACCAAAATTCAAAATGCCTTTAACATAGATCGAGAAATTGTTACTCTCCCAAAATGTACTTATTAGTCCTTTCTAACTTAACACGCTTACCACCATTATCGATTATAAATTCCACCATACACTAATTACCAATAACAATTCACGCATCCCTCCATACTAATCAATCCCGATGTACTCACGGAGATGTACTAAAAGTAAACAAAATCTCTTAACAAGAAACCCTCGGTTGAATCCTCAACTTTTACAACTCAACCGTTACAATATAGATATTGATCTAATTATCAGTACTACAACCTTGTACCACAACAATGCAATTTAACCCCAAGCTTCACCTCAAACACTAGGTACTATTCGGAAGAAAATGAAAAATCTTACGAATGATAAATACACCCAACAAATTGACCGAAACTAAATACTCGGATTTTAATTAAGAAAAGATAGGTATAACTCTACCCAAAGGAACGGTCTCAAACAGTTTTAAGAAATTAGGAATGGAGAATATAACAATCCCTCTACAATAATAGACTAAAGCAATAGTAACATCAAAATCTTGTAATAGCAACATGGCTAATTTAGCAGGTGAGACATAACCATACTTAAGCACATCATACGCACATAAGACTTCATCAGATACCCTAAACTCCTCCATAGGAGTAGACACCTACTACACATAAGTCAAAGACTCAGAAAAATAAATGCAACTAAATGCACAGAAACACATAAATGCGATGATCCTAAAATGCACGCGCTCGCTCTCACGACGCAAAATAATACCTCCTGAAATTATCCGTTACCTGGTGAGTGCTGATTGATCGCAATTACTCTACCCTATACCTTAGGGTTCCCCGAAGCATCTCTCTTCTGACCCGGTGAAGTACTGGTTCCTGTTCCTGATGATTGAATCTTAAACCTCGGACAATCTTTTATGAAGTGACCCAGTTGACCACAATTGATACATTTTCCCTGCTTCTTCCAACACTTATCCTCCAAATGGCCTTCCCTCTGACAGTAAGTGCAAAGCCACCTACCTTGTTTCCCTTGTTTCCCCGGAGTAGTACCCGGATTCCCTAACGCGGTTTGTTCCTTAAACTGAGATGGTGCTCCCAAATTACCTCGGTTATCTGAACGGTGTTGTGGTTGAGATTTAGCATGGCTTACTTGTTTACCCGTATTTGCAACCTCGGTCTTCCTCTTATGCTCCCCTATATCTTGCTCGATCAAGTATGCCCGGTCTACCGCATCCTGGAAGGTCACAATCTTCTGGGCAATAAGCTGAGTACGGATGGATGTCTTTAAACCGCGGATGAATCTCATGGCTTTCTGTTCCTCAGTCCTCACGAGATAGTCACAGTACCTGGCTAATTCTGTGAACTTAGCTGAGTACTGAGCTATAGACAACAAACCTTGCTCCAGGTTGAGCAGCTCGATCTCCTTTCGGTTTTGATCCACTACCGGAATGAAATCCTCCTTGAACTTTCGCACAAACAATTCCCATGCATACACTGTGTGAGTATCATCCTAACTTGCTTTAACACCCTTCCACCAATGCTCGGCGGCACCCACAAGTTTATAAGCCGCAAACCGGACCTTGTCTTCATCGCTGCAACCAAAGACATCATAAATTTTCTCCATCGACTCAATCCATAGCTCGGCCTTCCTTACATCGGGTTCCCCATTGAACTCAACCGGTTTCAATTTCAGAAATTGTTCCAATCCGTAGCGGGGTGGTGGTGCTTGTTCTACCCTCGGACCTTGATCATGTATGGCCTTCATGGCCGCCTCAAGCATGCCCTGAAACATTGCACGGGCTTCATCCCTTATTTCATTCTGATTTTCATTACCGGTATTACTTTCACCACTTCTCCTCCGAGCCATTTCAAACAAGTACCTGCATAAAACAACAATTGTTACTCACTCCGAACACACTACCCTCCTAGGTCATACTAATCCACCTATACATATACTTAGAGCTAATGCCATAGCTCTGATACCAACTGTCGCGACCCCGAACCCGCGAGTCCGGAATACGCGAGCTGGACGTCGACTTAAAACCAAAACTCTAAAATATAGAAGTTAAAAATTCCATTTTGAACCAAAAGATGATAACCCAAGGTTTTACAAATCCAAGTTTAAATCAACAAAGTACATCTAACATAAGCTCCACAGCTTATACCCAAAAGAATAAAATATACAATTCTTAATGACGTCAATAATGGTAAAACTATCCCCAAAAGGTTATACATTTAAATAATGTAAACCGATCCATAACAACCTGCCCCAAAATCTCAATCCTCTCGACGTCCTCCTCGATCCGCGAATCCTAATCCTTTTCCTCCTGGGGGGGGGGGTTAAGGAAAAACAAAGATGGAAATAAACGGGGTGAGATAAAATCTCAGTAAGTTACTAATGCAACTACATGACATGCTATAATGCAATAAGCAATAAACAATGATAAATATCACATAGCATGTAACAAATAACAGTCAACAGATAGCAGCGGAAAGTAAACACATAACAAAGGATATTAGCCAAGGTTTCCCAACTGATAGAACCAATTACAGGATCGCTGCGCAGCTTCAACAATCAACCAATCCATATCTTCACAGTAACATAAAAGCCGAAGAGAAAACCCCGGTCAGAAGCGACCAATCAACCCATCAATCAAACAAACCATCTTCATAGTAGCATAAAAGCTGAAGAGAAACCCCGGTCAGAACCGACCAATCAACCACTCAGACCCTCTCCATAGTAGCATAAAAGCTGAAGAGAAACCCGGTATCGGAACCAATAACAATGATAAAGTGCCACAAGGGGCGGGAGCCATGCCACAAAGTCATGCTCCAAAACAATTAGCTAGAATACCCACAACGGAGCTAGCTCATCCCAACCAAGGCCAATCTGGATGAGGACAGAAGGACCAATGGGCGATGCTATACTGGACTTGGCTCGTGCCATTATAGCATTATCCATTGCCTGACTCGATACACAATTTAACAAGCTGGACTTTCAATAATGCTAAGTAATGAATACTAGCTTTATAAACATCAAAAGGGTTCCAAAGTAGGGAACCGTAACACAAATCACCATAAATATACAACCATTACTCATTAAGAGTTTAACAACATTGATAGCAAGAAGTTCCTGATGAAAGAGTTCAATAACAGAAATGGAATTGCTCATAAAAGCCCAACAATACAAATCATTAAAACGAAATGATTTTAGGACAAGGATCCATATCAAACGCATCCTAACACGATACACGCGAGTTACTCATAGAGAGTACTACCCAAATGGTCATTCCTCAAATAGCACAATGATTATCATTAAAACTATCCCAAACGTCCACTTATTATGAAAGTGTTCCCACATTTTCCAATAATCCACAACTAAATTCCATAACCCATTTATTCACAAAGGAACCAAGGCGGAACCACGCAAACCGATATTCCCAACTTGATTACAACGGACCGATTCTAAACACTTTGTCATAAGACACTAAATGAAATCTCAACACAATCTAAACCTGAAACTCACCTAAATAAACCACATCATCTCGAAGTACGCTAAAAGAGCTTTAAAATGATAGTTTGCTCGACTAAAACGGAGTCCGGACGAAGAAGTTATGACCCTCGAAAGATTGGACAAAAAGGGAAATAAATTTCACACCAGGGGAGAGGGTGCGCGCGCCTCCTATGGGAGGGTGCGCGCGCCTCCTTTGATCAGAAGGAAAAATCAAGTTTGGAGGAGGAGAGGGTGCTCGCGCCTCCTATGGGAGGGTGCGCGCGCTTCCAAGAAACAGGAGGTTTTGTTTAAGAATGGCATAAGGGTGCGCGCGCCTCCGATGGGAGGGTGCGCGCGCCTCCTTGCCCGGAAAGGCAAATTCCGGCCAAAAATCTGGGTTTCTACCATTAACAACCCAAATCCAAAACAAACCCAATCTTTACCATTTCTAACACTACCAAAATGTGAACTAAAGTACCTACACCATTTTGAACCAAAAGGACTCCAACAACATCATCTAAGGAGCCTCAATCAAGGGTGATTCAAATACCAAAATTTCGCAAAATGAACAAAAATGTAAATCATCACAAAATCAACCAAAGAAGCAATAAATGGAAATCATAGTATCATCTAAGCATAGGATGAACATTTTTAGCATCAATGGGGGGGGGAAAAGTAACTTACCCGGATTTTCTCAAAGGTGACGGAACTCGAAATTTCTTGGCTTCCTACGATCCTATCGACGATCTAAACATGATTCATGTTTTAAGAAATGAGAAACAACAAGAGGAAGATGAAGAAAATGAAGAGAGAAGGAAGAGAGAAAAACTTACCTTTTCTATGGAAGAGAGAGAGAGAGAAATGAGCTGGGAGATGGAGGTGGAGTGAAAGAGTGAGGGAGGAGAGTAGGGAGGGAGTAGGGAGAAATGATTTGAAAAATTACACATAGGCCCCTCCCCCTAATACCTTATTTCAAATAAACTCTCCACTAACAAATAAGACTCAACACTTCTTCACTAGCACAAATGACCCAAATAAAATGCTAGGCATAAATTATTATAACACATAAAATGCACACATAATTCATTAATTAAATAATAATTTAAATAAATAAATGAGCAAATAAATAAATGATAATTATTTATTACTAATAAAATAGAGCCTAGTTTTCGGGTCGTGACAGAAACTACGCAAAGTTAAGTTTTGATATACAAAAGTTATAAAAATACCCATACAATATGGTTCAACTTCAACATTTACACTCACAAACAATGAAGACTAGAGTATAAATAGAATAAAAAACAGCAAAAATCAAAATGATTTCTAACAGTAACACATACAACTTCAATAGAAGATTTACCTTTTTCTAAAAATTGATGTGTATTTGAATTTGATGCTTTAAGTCGTAAATCAGCTGTCATACAACCCTAAAATCAAGAAATTGAACATCCAAAAATTAGAAATTAAGTGCAAATAAAAACCCCCAAAGAAACCCTAAAACTAATTGGAGTAAATTAAGACAGAAAGTTACCTTTGTTTGTGCAGAATTAGTTAATAAACGGCTGTGGAAAACAAGAATCGAGTGTTGATCGAGATGGAGCTTGAGAGTGCGAGAGCCAAGAGATGGATAAATCGACCATGGATTATCGTCCTTCAGCGATCGCCATTATCGCCTTCCTGTGTTGTGCGTGTTTCCTAACCCTTTTTTTTTTTTTTACACCTTGGCGCTTGCGTTTAACTGAGCGAGCGTAGTAATTTTTTTTATTTTTTTTTTAAAGAAAGTGAGTGAGTGCGGCAGCCCCCACTCGTACATACGTGCGCCCGCCCCTGTATATGGGACATAATAGAATTGCAACACATATTTTTTTGCTTTTCGGGAGATCTCTTAGATTTGATCATTGTACTGCCGTTTTTGATGTGTGCCTGACTAATTTTTTTCTCCGGCAACTTGCTATTACGGGAGCACGATAATTGAAGAGTTTTTTGCGGATTGCATATTCTTCCGTGCCATTGGTACGAGCACGAAGACTAGTTGCAAGTTGCAACACATATTGTAGGAAGGAAGGAGTATGCTTTATGAGTATTGTTAGATGCACAATAAATGTGATCATTTTTTAAAAAGCTTTATGAGTATAGTTAGATGCACAGTCAGTGAATTTATTATGCCTCTAATAATGATCATGTTGTAATATGAATATATAAAGTTTAAATGCATAGAACTCTTTAATGCAATTTCATAAAATTTGAAAAGAGAACATATTTTTAGATGGATATTGTAATATTCTTGAATTGTTCACTAGAGATGGTGTCTTGAAACCTTGAGTGCTAGTGGGGGTTAAGGAGTTTCTTTAAGATGCTTGAATATTGCACAGTAAATTTTATATTAAAAAGATATGAAAATTGATATAATTATACATAATTGCATACAAAACAAGCATGCATTTTATTTTATCAAATAAAATAACTTTCTTTGTGCATTATGGGCCAATTCTTATCATGTGGTCTACAATATGAAATCCACACAGGAAGCATGTTTGAATTAAATAGTTTTTTTTTTTTTTATCAAATTAAAAGGAAAAAAAATGATTAATGCTACTATCAAACGCGTAAATCAATTGGTTCTGGGTTATTCTAGCTTAATTAAAAACTTCGGGTTTGAACTTTAAGAATTCTGCTGTGCCGGATAGAAAGAGCTCTACCGCCTTTTAAGTCTTACCCGACACGAGTTTAGACAAACTAAAAAAATAGATCTTTATAATTCAGCTAGATTGTATTTTAAAATGTCTAGGATTATTTCCTAGTAATTCTACAAATGACTTTTTTCTAATAATTCTAACAATGACAAAAAAAAAAAAAAAAAGAGAGAGTTTTTTTTTTTTTTTTTAAAAAAAAAATTCTAACAGGTTGCATTAAACGGGTTCATGGACCGACCCGAGACCCAAATGTCATTTCCTAGGCCTGAGCAGACCCAGATAACATTTCCTAGGTAGTTCTAATTTCTAAATGACTTTTTTTAAAAATAAAAAATAAAGGTCAAGCGTATAAATAATTGATGTATGTCTATCAATTTAGATAGAGATAAAGGCTTGACATCTATTTATGCTATCGATGCCGGCATTCAACTAAAAACATAATTATCTATAATATTAATATTACACCTTCTTTTTCAGAGTTAGGAAATCCTCTCATCATCCATATTTCAATTTGTTGCAGCAATTATAATGACTAAATAAGATACTGTGATCTATTTATTTATTTATTTATCTATTTATCTATAATACCTATTTTCTATAATTATATTTTCTCCGTCTTATAATAATGTGCACACTTAGGTGTGTATGTGAATTAAGAAGAGAATAGTAGCGGGTAGTTATTGTGACTTATCGATAGAACAAAGGACGAAGCCATTATTATAGGGCAAGGGGGTTTGACCCCCTGAGTTTCAAGTTATAGCATATTAGCCTTTGTAGTTATTATAAATAAAATTTTGATGGTAGTTTTGACCCTCCTGAATATTGAAAAAAATAATATTTAATTTCCTTCGTACATTCATGTGAAAAAAATTAAAAAAAATTAATTATTAATTAGGAAAAATAATAGTCCAAGTAATAAATGGGCTAAAGTGTTTTAAATGAAATGAAAACTTATGATGTGAAAGTGTGAAGTAGACAAATCTATACTCCTATCTCAAAAGCCCTTGCACTATTTTGGAGTTGCACGAGAATTAAGGAGAGAATATATATATTCAAAAGTATTGTGAGAAAGAAAGTTGTTGTGAGTAGGGTGATTTGAGAGTGGAGCCTACAATTTAAGAATGTGAGTATGACAAGTGGGTAGGATGAATAGAAAAACAATTAAAGTTGGACATTTCAGAAAGTGAGACTTACCAATAGGACACATAAAAATAAAATTAGTGCAATTTGTTTTAGGATGAAGAGAGTATTTAGAATTCATTATCTTTTGCTTGTTCTTTAGTCCCAAAACAAGTGTCATGATTGAAATATTTCTCATAAATTGTACTTTGAGTTCATTGTCATATTTGACTAGATAATTTCAAAAAA
The DNA here is from genome assembly GCA_026119855.1 of Campanula takesimana. Lineage (NCBI taxonomy): Eukaryota > Viridiplantae > Streptophyta > Magnoliopsida > Asterales > Campanulaceae > Campanula > Campanula takesimana. The sequence continues at coordinate 2,862,902 of JAOWBW010000013.1, forward strand.
AAAAAAAATAATAATTATGTATATATTAATTGTACCATGATACAAATTGAACTAATACTACTCCTTCTGTCCCGCTTTAAGGTTCTTAATCTCCTTTTTAGTCCGTCCCAATTTAAGGTTTTTACTTTGCTTTATTACTTAAAATGGAAAGTGGGACCCGCTTGTCATTCTCACAACAAAAACTCCCTACCCACTTTCTCTCTCCCACTTTACTTTTCATACTCACAACATTAACTTTTTCTTAATCTTCGTGTAAAGTCAAACTAGGAACTTTAAATTGGGACGAAGGTAGTATTTGTTTTTTATTTAGAAGTATAGTATTTAATTTAAGACGATCTAAAACAGGAAAATACATACATTTTTATGGACCAATGGAGTAATAACAATTAAATAGTTTAATTTTTAGGTGATTTTTCTGCATTTCATAGAACAACTATATTTTATTTTTGACCCCCTGAATCAAAATCCTGGCTACGTCCCTGAATGGAACACACAAAAAAAAAATTATGCACACTATTATGAGACGGAGGAGTATGTGTTCGCTTCAAAACATATTTTCAAATAAATTCCGTTGTGTATTAAACATTATTGATGTAACCATCGCTATTATGATTTTTTTATAAAAAAATAATGTGATACTCCCACTGACCCGAAAAATATGTCACATTTTACTTTTTATAATGGTCTAACATAAATAAACTTAGACGAAATGGTCAAGATAATGTTTATCCTATTTAAAGTCTAATGCAAATAAAATACAGAGAGGCAGATGTACCAAGGCGAACGTATGTTCTGGTTTGTTTAATACTCTCTGTTCCAGAAAGATAAGTCTCATTTTGACTTTTTATGGTTAACTTAAATAAACTTTGACCAAGCATTAGTGTCAATCTAGTGATCACGATGAAATTTTAAAAATTGTTATTGATAAATCACAAAGATTTGTCGATTACAATTTTTACAATTTCACTAGAATTAGTAGAACAACATCAATGTTTGGTCAAAATTCATTTATATTGACCATAAAAAGTCAATATGAGACTATCTTTCTGGGACAGAGTGAGTAGTATACTAAAAGTAGTATGTTTATGGACTCTCATGGTTATATATAGCAAGCTGTGTTTTGATTTTAGTACTCCAAACCACAAACTGAGTTAGAAAGAGAGAGAAAGAAAAAAAGAGAGATGGCAGTTAACGGCAACGTTATCTCAGAGTCTACATTTAAATTGCCCAAGATAAAGTTCACCAACCTGTTTATCAATGGCGAATTCATCGATTCCATTTCAGGTTCTTCATTCATTTTTTTCTACATTTTATGTATACCAAAAAAAAAAAAAAAAAACACCAAACAAGACACAACTTTCTGACCATATGCAACATTTACCAAAAAATAGCGATCTGCTGCAACAACTCTCACTATTATGAGTGGGGTCCAGAAAAGAGTCGGGCTAACATTGACTTCGTTAATTACCTTGCATTTTGAACGCACCGCTCTACCAAATTAACATTGCTACTCTAAAGCTGAACTCTCATAAAAAATGAATTTATACGACATATACAGGCCGTACATTTGAGACCATAGACCCAAGAACAGAAGAAGTGATAGCAAAAATAGCGGAAGGAGATAAGGAAGATGTTGATTTGGCTGTTAAGGCTGCTCGTTACGCCTTTGATCATGGCCCCTGGCCTCGCTTACCTGCCTCGGTAATTCTCATTAAAATTAACTTCTTATTCTTATTCTAGTTAACTTTACACAAAACATGGTTAATTTTTCAGGAGAGGGGACGGATAATGATGAAATTTGCAGATTTAGTGGATGAAAATATGGAGGAAATAGCAGCATTGGATTCACTTGATGCAGGGAAATTACTCAGTTGGGGAAAGGCAATTGACATTCCTTTTGCTTCTTCCATTCTTCGTTACTATGCAGGTGCAGCTGATAAAATCCATGGTCAGACACTGAAAATGTCGGGTCAATTTCAAGCGTACACATTGCACGAGCCCATTGGCGTGGTGGGCCATATTATACCGTGGAATTACCCGAGCTCTATGTTCTTCATGAAATGTAGCCCTGCATTGGCTGCTGGTTGTACTATGATTATGAAACCGGCTGAGCAAACCCCTCTTTCAGCTCTTTACTATGCTCATTTGGCTAAGCTGGTAATTAAATTTTGTCAATAAAATGAGGTCCATTCTTCCATTTTCGTACCGGACCCATCTAATGTTGATTTTTATGCATATTTCATTCAGGCAGGTATTCCTGATGGAGTGCTGAATGTTATAACAGGCTTTGGACCAGTAGCCGGTGCTGCCATTAGCTCTCATATGGATATTGACACTGTTAGTTCTTACAAATTTATTTATTTTAATTTAATTACACTGAAAAATGATTTTGACTTTGTATTTTTTTTTTCTTGAATTTTAGATTAGTTTTACAGGGTCTACTGAAGTAGGACGTATAGTAATGCAGGCAGCAGCAGCAAGCAATTTGAAATCAGTGTCTCTTGAACTCGGAGGCAAGTCCCCTCTCATTATATTCGACGATGCAGATGTTGACACAGCCATCGATCTTGCTCTACTGGGCATCCTCGTCAACAAGGTACCACTCAGATTTATCCATATTCTTCATGTTGACACAGCTGATTTTGCGTTTTATTACAAAAATGGACCCTAAATAGAGAAAAATGCTCTTCTTTTTGCAGGGGGAAATTTGTGTGGCAAGTTCACGCGTTTTTGTTCAAGAAGGAATTTACGATGAATTCGTGAAGAAGTTGCCAGAGAAGGCAAAGACATGGGCCGTTGGGGATCCTTTTGATCCTTCTTCTCTTCAAGGACCACAAGTAATTAATATCAAAACGGCGTCATTTTGACATACGAGAAACACTTGTTACGGAGATTGAATATATTTAATGAAGAACATCGGTTCTTGTTTTCGCAGGTTGACAAGAAACAGTATGACAGAATACTTTCATACATCGAGCATGGGAAAAGAGAAGGGGCGACAATTTTAACTGGTGGTAAGCCTTGTGGCAAAAAGGGTTACTATATAGAACCAACCATTTTCACAGATGTTAAGGTAAAAATATTCTCACAAAAATCAACAAATCATATTTATTTTCCCTGTTCTGAATAAATTGTTGCTCTTATTGTCTTGCACAGGATGATATGGTAATCGCGAAAGATGAAATTTTCGGGCCAGTTATGTCTCTCATGAAGTTCAAGTAAGTTCATTATCTGATTGAAGAATTCGGGGCATGTGCAGTTAGACTGTATGTGGCCAACACTGAGGTGGCGTTTGGTTGGGGGGAATTGGGGGGAATGGAATGGAATTGAATGGTCAATTCCGGTTGACTCATTCCTTTATCATGTTTGGTAAAATTCTTCCATTCCATTGCAATGATGAATTCCTTCAAATGAAGGAATTGTCCATTCCTTCACAAAATGGATGGAAAGTTCAATTCCACCAAAATCATTCCATTGATGGAATTGAATAATAATAATAATAATAATAATAATAATAATAATAATAATAATAATAATAATAATAATAATAATAATAATAATAATAATAATAATAATAATAAAAAATAAAAATAAATAATAATAGTAAATAAAAATAAAAATAAATAGTAATAATAATAATAAATAATAACAAATAATAATAAATAATAATAATAATAAATAAATAATAAATAATAAGAATAATAATAAGAATAAGAATAATAATAAATAATAATAACTAATAATAATAATAATAATAAATATTAATACAAATAAATAATAATAATAATAATAATAATATGAAATAATGTTAATAATTTATAATAATAATAATAATAATAAATAATAAAAATAAATAATAATAATAATAATAATAGTAATAATAATAATAATAGTGATAATAATAAATAATAATAATATTTTTTTACTATTATTATTTTTATTATTATTGTTTATTATTATTATAATAGTGATAATAATAGTGATAATAATAAATATTAATTTATCATTATAATAAATAATAATAATAGTAATAATAATAATAAATATTAATTTATCATTATAATAAATAATAATAATAGTAATAATAATAATAAATAATAAAATTATTATTATTTTTATTTTTATTATTATTATTACTATAATAATAATAATAATTATTATTTATTATTTATTATTATTATTTATTTATAATTATTTCTTATTATTAATATTATTAATTATTATTATTTCTTATTATTATTATTTATTATTATTATTTATTATTATTATTTATTATTATTTCTTATTATTAATATTATTATTTATTATTATTATTATTTATTATTATTATTTCTTATTATTATTATTATTATTTATTATTATTATTTCTTATTATTAATATTAATATTATTATTATTTTATTATTATTTATTATTATTATTTCTTCTTCTTATTATTATTATTTATTATTATTATTCCATTCCAACACTTTTGTCTTGAAACCAAACATGAATTACCTAGGAATTGAATGGAAATTCAATTCCATTCCGTGTCAACCAAACACAAGGTTTGACCAATTATTTTCCTTTCCAATTCCTTCAGGATTCCCATTCCATTGACCATTCCATTCCTTCAATTTTTTTTTCTGCCGAACCAAACACCCCCTGATATAAATGCATGAAATTAATATTGGTCAGTGTTAAATTGTCAGGACAACGGAAGAGGTGATTAAAAGAGCTAATGATACGCGTTACGGGCTAGCAGCAGGGATTGTGACAAAGGACTTGAATGTGGCTAACACGGTTTCTAGATCGATTCGTGCTGGGATTATTTGGATTAATTGTTACGTACAATTTGATCCGTCGTGCCCGTATGGAGGGTATAAAATGAGTGGTTTCGGAAGGGATTTTGGGATGGATGCCATTCATAAGTATCAGCAAGTTAAAGCTGTTGTCACTCCCATTCATAATTCTCCTTGGCTATGAATTTCCAGAGATTGAATCTGCTACTTGGAGGTTTATTTTGAAGGATAAGGAACAAATTAAACATAAATAAAAAGACAGAAGGAGAATGAATGATTTTACTTTTATTTATTTTATTTATTTCATGAGCATGAATGTAAGTTTTATTTTTTTAAGACATTTCACTGGATGTAGATCTCATTACGTTACAGTGTATTTTTTCCGTTTCAAAACAAATGTCCAAAAAAAATAAATTTTTCTTTTGATCAAAGAGTAATATTAAACACTTTTTAGTCTGATCAAGAGTAAATTTAAAAAAAAATTAAGACATTAAATTTAGGAGAGAATTAATTTTGGGAGAGAGAGGGATTATATTACACAGAATCATTAACACTCATAAAAATTCCCTAATCATCACTTTATGTTAAATTAGTAACATCTGAGTAATGTAATACCTAAATAATATGAAGTCTAGACTAAACAATGTTATTGTTACGTTATCAGTTGATTAAAAAATTTAAATAGTTAGAAAGAGACCAAGCAATGTATATCAAGTCGTTCTACCCTCACTATGTATGATCCAAATTTTTTTTTTCACTTCTGGCATGAACAACACAAAGGAATTTTGCACTCAAAAATCAATGGATTCGAATAAATTACCTCGTAAAGATCAAGGCTTTAACACCCTAGTATTAAATTATTGAATTAAAACTTAAACTGTCAAGGTGTTCTTACTCAAGTGGCATCCGGTATTCTTTTCTGAACGGAAGGTCAGGGGTTCGAACTCTAACTGCGATTTCTAGCACTTTATAGTACACACTCTTGTGATAGATTAAGCCACGTAAACTAACAAATAAGAGTTCCAACGATGAATAGTAATTTTGAGGGGAAATAGCACTTTAGTGCCATAAAGTTGCAATGTGGGACCTAAGGTTTCATTTGTTGCAATTTAGTACATTTTGCAATCCGGTGCAAAAATGGATGACACTTGACAAAAACAAACGAAATAGATGAAAAGTGTAACGAGTGTCTTTTCAATTTGCTTATTCAGCCCCTGAAGTTTAATAGTTTTGTGAAAAAATATTTTAGCAATAAATATTAATAAATAAAGCATTATCTAGTGAAAAAAAAATAAGTTTAATATTTATTGAAAAAATATTTTTTCATACTAATTTTTATTTTCTCAAATTAAAAAAAAAAAAAATCGTTGTAACAACCATCTCTTTAAATTTATTTATTAACAAAACCATCTCTTTGATGTTTTTTTTTCTAAGAGAGTTTGTATGTTAAAAAACATAATATTTGTATTAGGATATTAAGTGTATTAATTTTTACAATATAATCTTTTAAAGGATGTGTATAATTTATTGAAATGATTTTCTTTCTTCCTTACAGTTTCTATATTTTTTCGAACATGTTGCTTTAATTTTTTTCGAATTCATTCATATATTTTATCTATTTTTTTCTTACATATTATTTTAACTTTTTTTGAACTCATTTATATGGTATTACTTAATATTGCATTTTCCTATTAATATTTATAGTTACAATACACTCTTGTAAAGGACTAAACTATATGTGCTGAATATGTAAAAATAAAAGACACTCGTTACACTTTCCGTTTATTTCATTAGCTTTCATTGACTGTCATCCATTTTTGCACCAGATTGCAACAAACTGTGAACATAATGCACTAAATTGCAACAAATGGAACTTTAGGTCTTACATTGCAACTTCATGTAAACTTTGTGACACTAAAGTGCTATTTCCCCAAATTTTGATAGTTGCGGGACTATGCCGGCACAAGAATGGTTAGGTGCATTTCGTTATGCACTTAGTAATCAACTATGGAGATTTCGGACCCGAAAACTAGAGTCTACCAAGGAATTGGGCCACTGGCTGGTCTACTCTTATTAATGGGCAATTGGCCCTTTTCGATTTCAATTTTTTTTTTCTTTTTTTCTTAGTTCTATATTTCAAAATTTTAGATTTTTTAGTGCAATTTATTAAAACATGCTCTATTTTATGTGAAGGAAAAAGAATACTCCATACTAAATGGCTCCTTGAAAATAATTTTAACCTTTGCTAAATAAAAAAAATAATAATTTTGACTTTTTTAAAAAAAAATCTGATATGATTCTGACGCTAAATTGACCACTCTCTATTGACAAAAACATGTGTGAGATGGTCTCACATATGAGACGGGTTTTGTTGAGAGAGTAAATGGTTTGCCACCGTATGGGGAGGGCGGGACAAACCCATTTCCTCTCTGATCGAACTCCGTCTTATAAGACAAGAAGAATGTCTAATAGGGACGGAGTCACACAACATGCTAGTAGAAGAGGAAGAGCAAAGACAAACAAATAATATAAGAAGAGTAGGAGAATTGGAAGACTCAACGTGACTTTTTCATTCATCATATTCAATATATATGCATGGTTGGAGTACAAGAGTCCTACTCTACTAAATCTATTCTATTAAAAGGAAAGATATACAAGAATAAGTTTACCACTTATCTTGATCTAAAGAATATTCATCTACTTAAACAACTACTAAGATATATTCTAAACTATATACAAAGATATTAATATTATCATCCAAATATATTATTTGTCCAATACCCCCCCTCAAGCTAATCGTAGATACGAAGATGCAGCTTGAACTTGAATAACACCCTCTCAATTTCCAGGATAATGACGAGACCAAAATCATGCCAACTGGAAAAACTGATAGTAACTTATTAACGTTGAATAAGAGTCTCATGTAAAGGTGATCACACCAAGGTATATATGGCAACTCCGTTAGAGAGTATAAAATATATGAACCGTATTCATGTGAATGTTTTTCTTGATTAAAACTCATAACCTCTACGTCCAAATCCAAGGTGATTAAACTTGGTGGGTAGAGTTCTCCTGCACGTATAGTACATTCTGAAATGGACCCATCAAAAATTGAGTCAAAAAATGACTCGCCATCGTATGGTAGCTTTTGAGAGAGATTAAAAACTCTAGGAGGTGTAATGCTAGAGACTGAAGTACCAGAAGCTACATGGGTAGGGGATGGAGAAATATGAACATCAGGGGTAGCGAATGAATTTCCCTGAAGCTCAAGGGCACCAGATGAATTTCCCAAAGCTACAGGGGTAGTGAGTGCCACATTAGAAAGATCGGGAGCAGTTTGTGAATCAGGAGAGAGAAGAGGGGCACTAAATGCATAAGGGGTGGTGCTGGAAGTTGGAGAACCATGATGGGTGTCACGTGGAGAAGCCTTTATATTGATATCCAGAACCGTTGAGAAGTTTCGATTATTTACAAAAATGACCCTTCTGGCTATCAATCTCATATCCAGAAGCCTTTATATTGATATCCAGAACCGTTGAGAAGTTTCGATTATTTACAAAAATGACCCTTCTGGCTATCACTTTCAAAGGTTCTTGCTATCAATATCATATCCAGAAGGTTTTATAATTATATCCAGAACCGTTGAGAAGTTCTGATTATTTACAAAAATGCCACCGCGTTTTTTTTAAAACACGTTTTCCTAAGCGTTTGGAAAAACGCGTTTTTCCCAAGATTTTACGAATTGAGAATAGCAAACCGAAACCGATAATAGCTTCTTTGTGCCGAGCCATGTGTTAAACACACTGTCCTTAAGACTTATTCGTCCTCTCACCAATGGTGCTAGAGGTTGTTGATGGACGCTAGTCTCACAGGATAACTCGCACGAACCGGATGATTCCCAGCACCTTGAGACTCCAGCGAATTGTCTTTTGCCTAGACATTATCACCACCAAATGCAATACATGAGGCCAAAGGAAATATGATCAAAAATGCAACAAAAGGATGGATGTAGATATTGTTGGAACACTTTCTTGTATTTGTTGTGTTACTTCTGTGAATCATCACAAATGATTGTTGCTCCTTTTATAATCCAACCAAAAACCATTGAACCCAAATTAATCAAATGATAAACTCAATCCATAATTCCTTTATTAATTTTGGAGATAAAGCTAGTCACTTGACATTCTAGTTCAAATGAGATGAACTAGTCACTTGACATTCTTGTTCAAATGTGATGAATCATTTTCCCTACTTCATGCCTTAAAGTCTTATTCATCCAAACACAAAATTGGACAAATAAATACATTATCTCAATGTTCTCATGGAGTTTAATACAAACCCACAATTAATTTTGTCATTTGACAAAATATTTATCACGGAAATAAATCATATTTTCTTCACAAAATACACATTTCCCAACAATTTTCTGTTCTTTGCAATTTTTATTTTTATTTTAATATTTGGTTTTGTAAATATAAAGAAATTATTAAAAAAAATATTTAAGAATATTATTTTTTTCAAAAATAACATTTATTTAAAAACAGGGGGAGTATTGCCAAGCGGTAACAATTTTTTTTTTTTTCGACAAAGGTAACAAAAATATTTGAAAGATAGAACTATAGAAGCGATAAAATTGCATGCATAGAACAGTGACAAAATAAAATAATGCCTCACGAAGAGGAGGTGCGAATAAATTTTGGTCAATTGGAAACAAAAAGTCAAACTTTCAAATTAGTGCCGCATACGGCATGACCGTTGGGTAGATGCAAATCCAAACCCCAAGTTGCCAACTTGGTCAATGGTCCCCGTCACCTATGGCAGTCCTTGAAGGGCTATTTGCTACGTAATAATTCTTCCATTTTTAAAAAAAATATACTCCGTATTTAATTTTATTGGTCAATATAAATATTGATAATGTATTACTCCCTCTGTCCCGCTTTAAAGTTCTTACTTTCCTTTTTAGTTTGTCCCAATTTAAGGTTATTACTTTGCTTTATTACTTAAAATGGAAAGTGGGACCCACTTGTCATTCTCACAACAAAAAATCTCTTCCCACTTTCTCTCTCCCACTTTACTTTTCATACTCACAACATTTATTTTTTCTTAATCTCTGTGCAAAGTCAAACTAAGAACTTTAAATTGGGACGGAAGGAGTATTAAACAATTTTACTTATTTTAATACAATTATAAATTATTATTAATAAATTACGTGGCATGCTGCTTATCATGAAAAATTAAATGAATGTATCTTTTGACTTTTGAGATCGACCCGAGTATTTCTAAATGTCTCAATCATGTTTACTTTTTATGTCCAGTTTGAAATTGCAGAATTTATCATTTTAAGGTTTCATTAAAAATTACAAAATTCAAATATATAGATTTTTTTTTTCCGAGCAAACGACAAATTCATTTCATTCATAATAATAAAAGAGACGGCACTCCACAAAGACCGTAGGCTCATCCCGAATATTAATAGTAGTTCCATGTTCAATCATACAACAATGTATCTTCCTATCTAAATCTTGAGATGTTCGGTCCAAGCAAAATTTGGAAACTGCCTCAATCTGGCATTCAAGAAATCCCTCACTGGATAAGATTTTGCGCTGAGCACTCGGTATACTGAAGAATCCGCGTGGACAAGAAAACGCCTACCAGACATCCCGAAAGCCACGAAACATCTACACGTAGGAAGAACAATGAAATCCACATCATTGTGAAAGAATTGGAGATTCGTCACAATTGCTTGATAAAAAAAAACAGACAAACAAATGAAAAAACATAGGCTCTCAACAAAGGAGAGAAATCCAAGGCTCTTAACAAATGAGAGAAATACACGGCTCTCAGCGAATGAGAGAACTCCAAGGCTCTCAACGGATGAGAGAAATTTATTATAAGACAAAATTAAAAAACTCAACAACACAATAATTTGTAATCTCAATAGATTGAAATTACAAAGAATTGTGTTGTTGGAAAATGAATCGAATAATTTATGGCTGGCTTGGTTGGAAGAATACAACAAAAATTAACAAAGTGAAAATGAAAAAAAGGAGAAAGTTAATGGCAAATAGAGGGTGATTTGGTGATTTGGTGAAGAAGGTGATGAACATGAAGACACGGGAGAGAGAGAATCAAATATATAGAATATATTTTTGCAAATAATATTTAAATAGTAGGACCCTTTATTATTAGGAATATTATTATATCAAGAATATATTGTGTATATTTACTTACCAATATTAGAGATTGTGTATATCAATTAGGAGATTTATATCTTGTCAGGCAGTTTTAGTACGTTGTTCTAATTGGATTTTTGGGACGAAATTCGTATTAATCTTTATTTTATTATACGTGACGGAACTCCGTTTTGGAGAACAAATTTTTAACGAAGTTATGGAATGACGTTTAATTAATTCCTAATTATTGCCCAGTTATTGTAAATTATTAATTACTCAGTGAACAGAGATGTAAGACAAGTTAGACCATCTACAACCCATGGATTAAGGAAGTAACCACGGGAAGAAGTAGAAGCATTAGTAGAACTAGTGAAAAGAAGTTAACTAACTAAGCACAAATAGTTAGCACCCAATAAAGATCAAACTCTAAAGGAAGAGTTTCTTATGAAGTAAGAGAACCAAGTTAATAAGCCCTAAGAAGTAACGTACGGAAACGATTATTAGGGCAAGGGCGCGAGTAAGACCCAAAACACAAGATGTCACACAAACAAGTAAGACGTGACTGTTGGTCCCTAAAGGGGCAACAAGGGTGTGAAAATCGCTAGAGAGGGGGGGGGGTGAATAGCGTTTTAAAATTCTTTTCAAACCCTTTTGCAATTCAATGGCAGATGCGCACAACTCTTATTTTGGCTAAGTATAGCGCGCAGCAAGAGTGTGAAATGCACAGCGGAAAATTTAAGGCAGCTCTGCGCAGGGTATACTGCGCAGAGATAAAAACGCACGCGCTAAGTATGAGGCTAAAGAGTGGCGCAAAATGGGATTCTAAGGCAAAATGAGCAATAACAATTATAGCATCAAAGAGTGGCAATCTGAAAGATCAAACAAAGCAGTTCATAAAAGGTTAAGCAGGGAATATGCAATAAGTAATGAACACGGTATTTGGAGAGGTTCGATCGATGAAAGATCTACATCCTCTACCAAGATGGTTAGTCTTGGATTTCTAATGGAGATCTTATTATATGAGAGAGTATTACAAATTACAACATTTGAGCTCAATACTAACTCAAGATCTATTATCTATGAAGAACAAATCCTAGACTAAACCGGTGTATCTCAAGAAGTTAGATCAAAATGATCAAAGCTTCAAGAGGTGTGTGTGTGACAGAAATTCTGGGCTCTATGAATATGAAAGATGAAGAGCACCAAGAATTCTGGTGATATAGGCTTTTTGATATGAGCAGGAGTTTTGAAGGTTTGAAGATCTTGAAAGCTGTTCTAAAGAATCTGGAAAAACTAAGCAGCAGACTTCAGATCTTCATGGTTTCTCAGTGAAGCATGAAACTCGAGCTCTGAAGCATAATGGGTAACAGGAGGAGCTTGATCAAAGATGATCAAGGGCCGATGAAAAGGGCTAAATCAAAAGGCAGCTTCAAAGGCAGTTTGGAAATGAAGATGAGCAAGCTATTTATAGCTGAGAGCTTGAATATAGCCGTTGGAGCTCTGAGCAAGGACAATGAGATGGCACAACATGATTAGCGCGCAGCTGTCCTTTATAGCCGTTGGGGCTCTGATCAAAGATGATGACCTGGCACAATATGATTGGTGCGCAGGTGATTTAGAGCCGTTGGAGACTGAGCATGAAGACCAAATTCAAAAGCTTCTTCTAGAAGGTTGACATCTGTCTTCACTTGAGATATTATGTTTGAGCGCTTCTCCACCGTTGGCTATGCTGAGTGTGCAGGATTTGTCGTTTGTGCACACCTCAGCTTTTTAATAAGCGTGCATCTTCTAAGCGTTTTCCAAACTTTCTAGAATGTGAGATCAGGAGATGAGGAACTTGACCAAGGTTGTGTCCGCGCACAAAAGGCATGCGCATTGCCGTTGCGCATGGATTCAGCGCATGAGCAGCATGCGCACCATGCTTGGTCACAAAAAGATCTCTTTGGAGTTTAGGAAATAAGATATTAAAAACTGAGCAGGGTCAAGGGCTGCGCAATATATTTATGCGCAGTGGCGACCTGCGCAGAGAACATCCTGCGCAGTGAAACGAATCCTGCTTAGGAAATCTTCGATCTTTAAAGCTTCAAGTCTTATAATCTAAGCCTATACTATAAAAAGGACTTAGCTAAAAATTGAAGTTATAAACTTCTTTACATGAGGTCCTAAAGTCCATAAAAATACTCATAGGTGATGGTATCAATCAATTCTAACAAATGTAGGAGGGTTAAGTAATAAGCATACCCAACAATCTCCCCCTAAATGATTGATGCCATTACCTACTATAGCAAAGGCAATTCATTGTACTTGATAATAACATGTCCATAAAAATGTGAATGGTAAATCATGCCTCAAGTCAATGCACACACTAGCCAGTGCTACAGATTTCTAATCTATCCAAAAGATTAAAAATTTACAAGATAGGAAAGATAGAAATGTCATTCATTGCATACAAATAATGTGAGATGAAGTTTTAAGTATGCGTTTAAACTGAATGTTTAAACATCATGCGTAGAAAACATGAGCAGTTAAGATTATGCGCATGAGTTTAAGTAATAATGCATTCAATGTTCCACAAACGAATGATTTGAATTGAATAAGGTTTTTGTGAAAGCTTTATGATGCATTCTTCTCATTAAAACTTTGAAGGATTGGCTGTTACAGATTACAAGTTTTAAAGAGGAAAATCAAAAGAGGCGCGCACAAAAACAGAAGCGCACAAAATAAAAACGCATAAAAGAAACATACTGCGCAACAAAAAAAGGTTCCAAAAATAACAAAATACTTACAGAGGAAATCTAATCTAAGTTGATCCGTTGCAGGGCTTCGCGCATCTCATTCTGAAGACCGTAGAATTTGTTCATGAGTTCCACCTTTAAATTTTGAAATTTGTCCTGGAACTCCACAGCTTTTCCAACATAAGTGTTCATTCCTCTGCGCATATCAGCGTTTACATCCACTAGCTCTCGGAACCTTGCTCTGCTGTCCGTCAGGATGGCAGTTTGCGTAGCTTCTAATCTTGAATCGGTATGGAGGCGCTGAGTGTTGACGCTTGCTTGAATGTCTAACATTGCGTAGTCAAATTTGTCGTTGAACGCCACGGAAAAATCTGTCATGGACTTAGCAATGCATTGACGCACTTCTTCAATATTATGCGCAGAGCCTCTTTGTTCAATCTTCTCTATCTGAGCCACCATCTGAACTTGAAGGTCATCAAATCCTCTATGTAACCCATCTGTAAGGGTTTTCTTGAGCTTTTTCAGAATGTCCCTGAGTCCACCATCAAGCGCTCCAAAGGTGCACACATTTTTGAGTTGTGCGCTGACATTTTCAAGCTGAGCGCTGATGGATTTCAGGGAGTCCAGGATAAGATGTTCCAAAGAGATAGGAACTTTTTCTTGCGCAGGCTCAGATGGACTTGCCTTTGCTTTAGCACTCTCCGTGCTTTCCTTTGCCTTTGCTTCTTCTTTGGCAGCTTTCTCCCCCTTAATGGTATCAATCTCCAAACGCTGCATATCAAGACGATATAATAAAGCAGTTTGAGCAGTAAGGAGTTGATTAAGCTGCAGCTGCGTAGCGACTTGATTCGCTTGAACAGAATGCAAGCTCTGCACGATCTGGCGCAGCTCAGCTGAAGAAGTAGGAGTCTCAGGGGTTGAAGATAGAGGTTGAACTGGAGAAGAATCACTGCTGTCGGTGGCTGCAGAACTAGTGCGGCGCTTCTTCAATCCTTTGGCGCTGCTGCGCACCTTCTGCTTGAGACGAGAAGAGGTATGTGCGATATCAGCACTGGGGATGGCTTCTTGAGAGGCTTTGTGCATCTGCTCCCCCTCAACAGCATCATCATCTGAATCACCACGGAAAGCAGCCTTGCGCTTCGTTGTGGTTGGCTTTGAGGGAGCAGGCGCTGGAATGCTGGTAGGATCTGCCTCTTTGATAGAAATTCCTTTGGTGGATTGAACCAAAGGAATATCTTTGAGCTTTTTGCTACTGGGCGGAGCAATGCCCTTTCCCTTGCGATTGTACGCTTCTTCTGCGGTCTCTTGCGCAGCATCCGTTGAAGATCTTCCTGCACTCTTCTTGGATTTGACCACAGGAAATGGGCCTATCCAGGGTTCCTTGTTGGGAGCTGCATCAGACAGCCAGATTTCATAGTAATCGGCGTTGCCTATCTCACTGCGCAAATTCTGAAGGTGTACTCTAGAATAGTACTTTGCGTCGCAAGACTGCTTCTTGATTGACTTTACTTCAACATAGGTGGCCAATTCACCATAAGTCAATAGGAGTTTGGTTAGCAGTCTGCAGTGAGTTCGGTACTTGGTCTTCCCTGCGTTCAGCTTCTTCTCATAGCTTGTCATCCCCTTCACAATCTCATTGAATATTATCTGCGGCCAGTCTAGTTGATCTTCGTTGAAGATGGCGGCGCAGTATTCCCACTGCTTAGAGATGAAATGTCCATTATTTCCATTCTTGCAGTTGAGGGAGTCTCCAATTAGGGTGCACAGGTGATACATCACCTCACCAAATTCCTTTCGGTTATACATTGGCCACTTCTTGTTAAGAGAAGGGATGCCAATGAGCTTCTGTGCAAGCGCATTTTGATGAGCCTCATCATAGTTGACTGAAGAACTATCAACATTGAAGTTTAGGAGGCTGCGAATGTGATTGGGGTGAACCATTATATCACAGCGCTGAACGGTGGCCATGACCATTTCAGTTGTCTTGCCTTCAAGTTGTGCAGGAACAACTCTTGCTGTCTTGAAGAATTCATCTAACAGCGCAGGCACTATGAAGGATTGCTCAAGAGTGAATAACGGAAGAATGCCGGAGGTGCTGAGAAGATGAAGCAGATGACGACCAATCGCATCTAAAGAGAGATCTGCCTGAATAAGTTCCCAACCCAGAATGAAGTAAACGTGTCCCTGCGTAAAACAATAGATAGGATTAGACAGCCTATTGCTTATGGAGCTGTGCGCATATGCAAGGAATGCAGATATACCTTGGCACAAGTTCCATGATAAACAAAATTATGCCCAGAAAATAGGAAAAGGGTGCGCATGAAATAAGAATGCATACGCAGAGGGATCGTGCGCACAGAAAATTAATATAGTAAAGAAGTGTCCGCAGAGAAATAGATACACCTATAAGCGCAGAAAGCTATGCGCAGGAAACTGTGCGCAGAGCACAAAGATGGGGGGGTGAAAAAATAGACTAAATAAAATAATAAAAAATATTTAAGAACATGAACACCCAAGAACACAGAAAAACAAAAGTTGACAAAATTCAACAAAAATACATCGAAATGACGGCGTGAACAGGACGAAGTCAACCATGTAGAAAGTATGGTCAACGACGTTTAAAACAAACCCAGAAATTCAGAAAAATGGTTCGCCTGCTAAGGAAGTTACGAAGCACAGAAATTGACGAAAAACATATGTAACGACCATTGATCATGAAATAAACTACATGAAAGAATAGATCAGGCAAATACGAACACAACACAACGATCGATTTCAAAAATGATCAGTAAATAAGGGAGAAATCGAAAAAGGGAGTCTTGAGACCTTCAAGAACAACAATGGCGGAAAAAATAAGGAGTTATAGTGAAACATACCATGTCTTTGACAGTGGGATGCCTTGATTGTCGTTCTACTTCTTCTTCGTGAGAGTTCTCAGGATTGGAGTGCGGAGAAGAGTCGGAGATGATGATTTCTGGTTGAGTTTTGGTTTTCTTAGGCGCCATTGAAATGGTTTATAAAGAAGGAAGGTTGAGGTTGAAAAAAAAAACAGGAAATGAGAGATGAGGGTTTAGAGCAGAGGTTAGAAAGGGAGTGAGAAAATTTAGAGGGAAGAGAGAAGTAGAGAGAGAAACGGTTTAAGTAGGGAAGGAGAAGTTAGGCGCACGATAGCTAATAAAAGTTGAGAAAATGTGCAGTGGCGCAGGATAGCAATACCACGTGTCACAAAAGGGAACGCGCGTGCGCAGGCCTATGCGCGCGTGTGCGTGAAGTTCTAAGTCGGTCACTGTCAAGTCGACTTCCTCATAAATGGTGAGTCAGTGAAAGGACGGGCGCACGTTAGCATGGTGACGTGGCCGAATGGGGAATGCGCGTGCGCAGTCTTTGCGCGCGCGTGTGTCAGCGAAAAGAGGCTGACGGCTGTCGCATCACCTTCCTCATTAAATGGTGAGCAGACATACGAAAGCAGGCGCTGTCACAATCGCAGTTTGCATTGATGACACTGGGACATGCGCAAGGGTAAAAAGGTAATTTCCCAAGAAAGTTCAAAAATTAAAAGCGCGGGAAAATTTGAATTACACAAGTACCCTTGTGACTCAGCGTTGACTTTTCAGTCAAGGACCTATGTGAAAAATCTAATGAATAGAACGCTTACCTGCGGTCCACGATGATTTGCGCATGGATAGTCATGCGCAGCGCATTGATAGCGCAGAGATTCTGTAAATCTTAGAACTGTTGTTTCATGCACAGACAGTTGTTTGCGCAGGTGTTGCACAGGGCGCATGAAACTTAACTTATTTTGCACACTTATCAAGCAAATACATTAGTATCAATAAATCATATGGACAAGTTAGCTAAGATTAAGCATACCCATTTTTCCTTTCAAGAGATCACTTGTTAATTCTTGAAGAGATGATATTAGATGTTGATGAGTTTGATAATAGTGCTTGGCAGGATTGAAAAACTGCTATGGTGGACATATTATCGCAGAGAGTGGGATAATTCTCATCATGAATCCCATAGTCCACAGGTTGTTGCTTCATCCATAAGATTTGGCAGCAACAGCTTTCACCAGCAATATTCTGCTTCAGTAGTGGAGATGGACACAGCAGCTTGTCTCTTGCTTGCCCATGCTAAGTCGATTTCCAAGGAAATAACCAGTTCCACTTGTGCTCTTCCTATCAATTGTGCACGTTGCGTAGTCCGCATCTGAATAACCTACAAGTTTAAAGTTCGAATATTTGGTGTACCAAAGTCCAAGGTTAACAGAGCTAAAAATATATCTAATACTTTTTACAGCAGTTGTGTGTGCTTTAGAAGAATTAGAGTGATAGTGCGCACATATCCGATCAACATAATATCTTGGCCAGCTAGCGGAAGATAAAGGAGAGTTAATCATACCTAGATATAGTCTGATCAACTTTACCTTTTAAGTCTGTTAAATTAGTTGCTTGTGGCCATTGGAGTGTCGTATGCTTTAGCATTCAAGTCCAAATTTCTTGATTAAGTTCCCAGTGTACTAGACTTGATTTGCGAAGATGCCATCATTCAATTGATTGATTTTAAGCCGCACTTGAAGCCTTTCTATAATAGGAATTTTGATAGCGTATTGTACCATGCTCTTGGAGTTTGCTTAAGACCATACAAAGCTTTCTTGCTTTGATTCAATGATGCTTCCATTCTTGTCCATCTTGTTTCCGAACACCCATTGAAGCGCTAAATATTGGATGAGCTTTTCTTGCACTTCTTGCATAGCATCGATCCATCTTAAAACATGGAGCACTCTATCAATCTTCTTTGATCCGACATGAGAGATAAACGAATGCTACACCGCAAAGTTTGATGCTCTCGATGTGCGAATCCCTATATTGTGATGATAGGAATACGAAGATCAATGGGAGAAACATCATGCGCAGAAGGAGGTGTTTGCGCATCAGGAGTTGCAACTTCAGGCGCAGCATTTATAGTATGCGCATGAGATGGACTGATTCTGAATCTGCTTGATCTATGTCCTGCGCAGGAATAGAATTACTGCGCACCTGTCTAAAAAGCTCAGCAGAGTCATCAGAATCATTGGGAGCCAAATGTGGCTCAAGGAGAGAATGCTTATCAAAAGTAGCATGTACAGATACTAAAATGACTAGAGATTTATCTTATTAAGATCATGAAAAGCTTATAGAATGATTGGCATACCCAACGAGAATACCTTCATCTGCTTTGGCGTCGAATTTTCCTTTAGCGTTTGCAGCCAAAGAGCTTGAAGAAAGCAATGTTGGGCGCTTTCTCTTTCTCCATAGATCGTATGGAGTATAGATGTAGGCTTTGTTGATGAGGAATCTATTCCTGAGTAAAACATGTACCGATGACAGCCTTTTTCTAGAAATACATTTAGAAGTACTGCTTCTACTATCATTGTTTATCCATCCTCAATCAACGAGTGATTCTTTCCACAACGCCATTTTGTTGCAGAACTCCAGCAGCAGAGAAATTGCGAAGAATACCATTTGTTGGTTCTTTGTTGGTTCTCACAATTTTGAGCGACATCGTTGTTCATAAATTCTGTTCCATTGAAGTGTCGAACTCTATTGATGTCTTCTGTCGCGCCCCGACCCGTGGTCCTACTTGGCCCCACGTCCGGGACACGCACGGAAGACGTCATAAAACATTTTTAAGAAAAATTTTTGAAATATACTTTCATAAAAAGGTCTTACATAACCAAACAACATTTACTAAACGTGACTACTAGTCACAAAACAACTTTCACAAACAAGTTCTAAGCCACTTGGCTACACACTTCACTTACTTACTTATTTACAACACGAACATCTACCAAAAGAGTTGATACAAACCAAGTCACGGGTACACTACCCAAAAAGGTATTACATTTACATAATGTATCCTTTACTTACACAAACTTTCCCAAAATATCTTACCCAAAGATCTCCTCGACGTCCTCCCTGTGTGTGTGAACTATCCCCTGGGCTCCTTCTTATCTAAAACAGTAAACAAATAAGGGTGAGAATAAATCTCAGTAAGTTACTAAAATGCAACTACATTACATGCTAATATGAAGATCATGAAGAAACAATATTAACAATTAAGCGTATAACACATAGCACATAATATGAGAGGCTCCTTATCGCCAACCGTCCCATACCGGTTGGAAATAACGACCAACTCATCATACAACACATAAAGCGGAAATAAACACTCATACGTGGATACTGAGCCAAGGTTCCCAAACCAAACAATAGCCATCTGAGAGGCATCAACTGAGCAGCATCGAAGAGCTGAGACGGGTTCCGGAACCAAACAACAACAATAACAACGGGGGAAAATGACACAAAGTCATAACCCAAAGTGCCCAACCTTTGGCCTAAGGAAGGGGTTTAAAAAGGGGAAACCAATGATAGGAGCCTTATAATGTACTTGGCTCGGAGACCATTATAATCCCTATCACTGCCCAACACACACAAAAGTACCAGCTGGACTTTAAACACAACCGAAGCAAAGAAAACTTGCTTAAACAACAAACGGGGTATGATTCCAAAGTAGGGAACCACACAAGCTCATCATAGAGAAGTAAACACGTTTTCATAATAGTATGCACCATATTGACATTAAGTCATCACACAATCCATCCACACAATCACATGAATTCACACTTGATCACAAAAGACCAACTCTACCATAATGAACCATGGATACTCTTTTTTGGTACTAAACACCTACTGGATTTCCGTACTATAAATATCAAAACCCAACTCAAAAACCAACCCATCGTGTAGTACTCTAGAAGAGCTTTCCAACGATAGTTTACACGACTAAAACGGAGTCCGGATGAAGAAGTTATGACCTCCGGAAGATTTTACGTAAAAATACACAAGTTCAGACTTTGGCCCCTTACACGACTCGTGTACCACTACACGACTCGTGTAAGAACTTTTACACAAGTCGTGTAGCAGTACACGACTCGTGTAGAAAAACACCCCTTCAGAATCTCCCCTTACACGACTCGTGTACCCCTACACGAGTCGTGTAATCAGCCCAGAATTCACATTTTGGCTGGAAACAAAATACTCCCTTCATCTCACCAACCCAAAATACCAACATTAGCAACCCTCATACAATTTCAACCCTCACAACAGCTACAAACTCAACCCAAGCACAATACTAACACCAATTCCTATAACTTTCCCACTAATAACAAGCTATGTACAAGTTCTTACTACTCCCTCTGTCCCAAATTTACAAGTATATTAAAAGTATACCAAAACATCATTTTATAACATATAAAGCATATAAACATGTTTATGACCATTTTAACATTTAAAGGGGGAATAGTAACTTACCTATATTCCGGAAAAGATGTCAAGAAAAATAAGATGAATCGGTAGATATGATCTAATCAACACCCTGAACATTTATATATTTTTAGATTTGGAAATGGAGTAGTAAATTAAAATAGGAAAAATTAACAAAACCAAAACTTACCTAGCTTCTTTCTTCTACCTCTTCAACAATGGCACTCTCTGGAAATGATTAGGAAAGAAATGGTGGTGTGCTAAACTAAGGGGAGGGAGGGAGATGAGGTAAAGATAAGATTTACTTACTTCTTCATATAAATCACTCAAGTTTCATGTTAAGCAATTAAGACCCTAAAGTTTACTTCTACAAGGGACCCTAATATTTCCACTTCTATCACTTCACTCCCTAATTAAACTTTACTATTAACACCTAACTAACACAAATAATCAAATAAGATGTGCAAATTCATATAAGATGAAGCAACACATAAAATGCACACCTAATTTTAAATAAAAATTACCAAAAATATAAAATAAATATTAAAATAAATAAACGGATTTCGGGGTCGTTACACTCACTCCCCCTTAAAGAAAATTCGACCCGAATTTTAGGATTGCTTACCTCAACCTTCAAACAACCAAGGGTACTTCCTCTCTATCTCCTCCCGAAGCTCCCAAGTCGACTCTTCCACGTTATGATTTCTCCACACAACTCGAACAAGGGGAATACTCTTAGTTCGCAACTCTTGAACTTTTGAATCAATAACTTGGACCGGGTGCTCCTCGTAAGACATACTCGGTTCAATATCCTCGGGAACCTCGGACAAGACATGAGAAGGATCATACACATACTTCCTAAGCATCGAGACATGAAAAACATTATGGATTTTGTCAAGAGAATGAGGTAACGCAAGACGATACGCCCTATCACCAACTCTACTCAAAATCTCGAATGGGCCAATGTACCTCGGTGCCAGCTTGCCTTTCTTCCCGTACCTTCGAATTCCCACTTTAGGTGAAACCTTCAAAAATACAAAGTCACCCGAATGAAACTCAAGATCTCGCCTCCGATGATCGGCATAGCTTTTCTGTCTACTCTGAGCCGTACTCAAACGATCCCGAATAAGTTTAACTTCCTCAACTGACTTGTTCACCATATCAATACCCCAAATTTTTGATTCTCCCACTTCATCCCAACAAATCGGAGACCGACATTTCCTCCCATACAAAGCTTCATACGGGGCCATCCCAATACTTGACTGAAAACTGTTGTTATAGGCAAATTCCACGAGAGGTAAATGAGAATCCCAAGAATCTGAAAAATCAACTGAGCAAGCTCGCAACATATCCTCGAGAATCTGAATAGTCCTCTCTGACTGCCCATCTGTCTGGGGATGAAAAGCTGTACTGAACTTCAACTCTGAACCCAAAGCCTTCTGAAACGCTTGCCAAAACCGAGATGTAAATCTAGGGTCACGGTCAGACACAATACTCACCGGGACACCATGCAATCTCACAATCTCATTTATATATAAGGTTGCAAGCCTTTCCATCGAGTAACTAATCTCAATAGGTAGAAAATGAGAAGACTTGGTCAATCTATCCACGATCACCCAAACTGCGTCAAACCTTCTTCGAGTGCGAGGTAATCCCGTCACGAAATCCATAGTAACATGTTCCCACTTCCATTCCGGAATCTCTAACGGTTGAAGTAATCCCGCAGGCCTTTGATGTTCCGCTTTCACTTGTTGACATGTCAAACATTTAGATACATAATCCGCTATCTCTCTCTTCATATTATTCCACCAAAAGTGTTGCTTCAAATTCTGATACATTTTTGTGCTCCCGGGATGAATAGTATACCTCGACTTGTGGCCCTCATCAAGAACTTGGCGTTTAATCTCATCCACGCAAGGCACACATAACCGACCTCTGAAAGTTAACACTCCTTCGGAATTAAGAGAGAAATCCTCAAATTTACCATCTTCGATTTTATCCACTATTTTCACCAACTCCGGATCATCCTTCTGAGCTTTCTTTATTTGTTGAATCAAAACTGGTAATACTTGAATACTCGCAAAAATAGCCCCATGCTTTGACTCACAAGGCTCCCAATCTCGAGCATCCTCTAACATCTTCCATTCACGCACCATCAATGAAGCCATAAAAGATTTCCGGCTAATGGCATCAGCTACCACATTTGCTTTACCCGGATGATACGATATAGTGCAATCATAATCCTTCAATAGCTCCATCCATCTTCTTTGCCTGTTATTCAACTCTTTTTGGGAGAAAAGGTACTTCAAACTTTGATGATCGGTGAATATCTCAAATTTGGCTCCGTACAGATAGTGTTTCCACTTGTGCAACGCAAAAACAATCGCAGCTAACTCCATGTCATGGGTAGGATAATTCTGCTCACTCGGAGTCAACTTTCTTGAAGCATACGCAATCACTCTTCCATTTTGCATTAACACACACCCGAGGCCTTCTTTAGAAGCATCGCTATAAATTACCAAATCATCATTGCCATTAGGAAGCGCAAGGATAGGAGCTGCAGTCAACCTCTTCTTCAACTTTTCAAAGCTAACTTGACACTTGCCATCCCACACATACGGTACATTCTTTCGAGTCAACTGAGTCAACGGAGTAGCAATTTTAGAAAACCCCTCGATAAATCTTCTATAATACCCGGCTAGACCCAAGAAACTTCGAATCTCCGTAACTGATTCAGGCCTCTTCCAATTCACAATAGCTTCAATCTTGGAAGGATCTACGGATATTCCTCTATTGGAAACCACGTGCCCCAGAAAAGACACTTCCTCGAGCCAAAAAGCACACTTACTGAATTTCGCAAACAGTTGCTTCTCACGGAGAAC
Source organism: Campanula takesimana (assembly GCA_026119855.1). Lineage (NCBI taxonomy): Eukaryota > Viridiplantae > Streptophyta > Magnoliopsida > Asterales > Campanulaceae > Campanula > Campanula takesimana. Next base: position 2,886,776 of record JAOWBW010000013.1, read on the forward strand.
AGATAGAACCATTCGCAAGTGTTGCTCGTGCTCCTCCTTAGACTTGGAATACACAAGAATATCGTCAATAAATACAACCACGAAGGTGTCAAGATAAGGCTTAAAAACCCGATTCATCATATCCATGAAAACAGCCGGAGCATTAGTCAACCCGAAAGGCATAACAAGAAACTCGTAATGACCATACCTACTACGGAAAGCAGTCTTAGAAATATCCTCAGAACGGATCTTTAACTGATGGTACCCACTCCTCAAGTCAAGCTTTGAAAAGACGACTGACCCTTGGAGTTGATCAAACAAGTCATCAATGTGAGGTAGAGGATATTTATTCTTTACAGTTACCTGATTCAGCTTCCTGTAGTCGATGCACAGTCTCAAAGACCCATCTTTCTTCTTGACAAACAATACAGGAGCTCCCCACGGTGATACACTAGGACGGATGAATCCCCGATCAAGTAACTCTTGCAATTGCACCTTCAATTCTTTTAGTTCAGCTGGAGCCATTCTATAAGGTGCTTCAGATATAGGGGTAGTACCTGGAATCAAGTCAATACCAAACTCGATCTCTCTATCGGGAGGCATAGAATATTCAGAAGAAAACACATCAGGGAACTCTTTAACCACATTCACATCTTCTACTTTAGGAGACTTTTTAGTAGTATCCAAAACACAAGCCAAATACCCCACACACCCACGGTGCAATAGCCTTCTAGCTTTCACATACGAAATAATACGAATTCCCTTACCCAAAGAAGTTGCCTCAAAAGTAAACACAGGCACACTAGGGATAGAAAACGTAACCACTTTCTTAAAACAATCAACAGAGGCATGATATTTACTTAACCAATCCATACCCAAAATAACATCAAAGTCTTGCAATGGCAAAATAACTAGATCAGCAAGTAAAACATGCTCACTAATATGCACATCACAATCACGCAACACCTTGTCAGCTATCAAACAATTTCCCATAGGAGTCGACACTTCTAGCACATAAGGCAAAGACTCAAAGGAAGAATGCAATCGAGATGCAAAAGACACAGAAACATATGAATGCGATGATCCGGGGTCTATAAGTGCACGTGCCCTCAAACTGGACATAGAAATTATACCTCCTATCACGGTGGAAGCATCCGAAGCTTGTTGTTGATTGATTGCAAACACACGACCTTGAACCTTTGGTTTTCCCGAGGCATCCCTTTTCTGACCCTGAGACGATCCAACACCACTCCCCGATGGTTGACTCCCCAATCTCGGGCAATTTCTTTGAAAATGGCCAAGTTGTCCACAATTCAAACACTTTCCTTGTTTCTTCCAACACCGCTCCTCACTGTGCCCTTCCCTCTGACAATAATTACAAACCCTCTTGCCTTGACCCCCGGAGAAATTGCTTTGATTTCTAACACTCGGTTGCCCTTGTGGTTGTCCTCTAAATGGGGTTGAAGTCCCTTGTCCTCCACGATTGTCATTCCTTTGCGGTTGTGGTCTACCTTGCCTTCCAGCACTTGTTAATTCCACCTTCCTCTTGTGTTCTTCAATGTCGTGCTCCACTTGATAAGCTCGATCAACTGCATCTTGAAATTCTTGTAGCTTGTGGGACACCAATTGAGTTCGAATCACTGTTTTTAGCCCTTTCACAAACCTTGTTGCTTTCCTCTCCTCCGTTGCAATTAAATGAGTACAATACCTCGATAGCTCCGTGAACTTGGCTGCATACTGAGCCACCGACATTGTATTCTGTTCCAAGCTAAGAAATTCCACTTCCTTCCGGTCTTGATCCACCCTTGGAATAAAATGTTCCTTGAACTTCCTCAGAAAATTTGCCCAAGTATATGGTACATGAGCTTCATCCCAACTAGCCTTCAGTGTTCTCCACCAGTACTCCGCAGCTCCACTCAACTTGTAGGTAGCAAATCTAACTCGATCTTCCTCAGTACATACTAAAACATCAAATATCTTTTCCATGGATTCAATCCATCTCTCAACTTTGGTCACATCTGGTTCACCATCATAGCCAGTTGGTTTCATCTTCAAAAACTGTTCTAGACCATACCTCGGAGGTGCATGCTCTCCTCCTTGTCTCTGATCATGGATGGTTTTCATTGCCGCCTCGAACATCCCTTGGAACATAGCTCGAGCTTCTTCCCTTACATTACTCTGGCCTGCAGTACCAGACTGTTCACCCTCATGTTCCGGCATTTTTACTGAGTACCTGCATAAAACACTCAACGTTACTCACTCCATACTCAACTACCCTCCTAGGTCACTTAGTCATTCTAGACCATCTACAACCTAGCTCTGATACCAACTGTCGCGCCCCGACCCGTGGTCCTACTTGGCCCCACGTCCGGGACACGCACGGAAGACGTCATAAAACATTTTTAAGAAAATTTTTCGAAATATACTTTCATAAAAAGGTCTTACATAACCAAACAACATTTACTAAACGTGACTACTAGTCACAAAACAACTTTCACAAACAAGTTCTAAGCCACTTGGCTACACACTTCACTTACTTACTTATTTACAACACGAACATCTACCAAAAGAGTTGATACAAACCAAGTCACGGGTACACTACCCAAAAAGGTATTACATTTACATAATGTATCCTTTACTTACACAAACTTTCCCAAAATATCTTACCCAAAGATCTCCTCGACGTCCTCCCTGTGTGTGTGAACTATCCCCTGGGCTCCTTCTTATCTAAAACAGTAAACAAATAAGGGTGAGAATAAATCTCAGTAAGTTACTAAAATGCAACTACATTACATGCTGATATGAAGATCATGAAGAAACAATATTAACAATTAAGCGTATAACACATAGCACATAATATGAGAGGCTCCCTATCGCCAACCGTCCCATACCGGTTGGAAATAACGACCAACTCATCATACAACACATAAAGCGGAAATAAACACTCATACGTGGATACTGAGCCAAGGTTCCCAAACCAAACAATAGCCATCTGAGAGGCATCAACTGAGCAGCATCGAAGAGCTGAGACGGGTTCCGGAACCAAACAACAACAATAACAACGGGGGAAAATGACACAAAGTCATAACCCAAAGTGCCCAACCTTTGGCCTAAGGAAGGGGTTTAAAAAGGGGAAACCAATGATAGGAGCCTTATAATGTACTTGGCTCGGAGACCATTATAATCCCTATCACTGCCCAACACACACAAAAGTACCAGCTGGACTTTAAACACAACCGAAGCAAAGAAAACTTGCTTAAACAACAAACGGGGTATGATTCCAAAGTAGGGAACCACACAAGCTCATCATAGAGAAGTAAACACGTTTTCATAATAGTATGCACCATATTGACATTAAGTCATCACACAATCCATCCACACAATCACATGAATTCACACTTGATCACAAAAGACCAACTCTACCATAATGAACCATGGATACTCTTTTTTTTGGTACTAAACACCTACTGGATTTCCGTACTATAAAAATCAAAACCCAACTCAAAAACCAACCCATCGTGTAGTACTCTAGAAGAGCTTTCCAACGATAGTTTACACGACTAAAACGGAGTCCGGATGAAGAAGTTATGACCTCCGGAAGATTTTACGTAAAAATACACAAGTTCAGACTTTGGCCCCTTACACGACTCGTGTACCACTACACGACTCGTGTAAGAACTTTTACACAAGTCGTGTAGCAGTACACGACTCGTGTAGAAAAACACCCCTTCAGAATCTCCCCTTACACGACTCGTGTACCCCTACACGAGTCGTGTAATCAGCCCAGAATTCACATTTTGGCTGGAAACAAAATACTCCCTTCATCTCACCAACCCAAAATACCAACATTAGCAACCCTCATACAATTTCAACCCTCACAACAGCTACAAACTCAACCCAAGCACAATACTAACACCAATTCCTATAACTTTCCCACTAATAACAAGCTATGTACAAGTTCTTACTACTCCCTCTGTCCCAAATTTACAAGTATATTAAAAGTATACCAAAACATCATTTTATAACATATAAAGCATATAAACATGTTTATGACCATTTTAACATTTAAAGGGGGAATAGTAACTTACCTATATTCCGGAAAAGATGTCAAGAAAAATAAGATGAATCGGTAGATATGATCTAATCAACACCCTGAACATTTATATATTTTTAGATTTGGAAATGGAGTAGTAAATTAAAATAGGAAAAATTAACAAAACCAAAACTTACCTAGCTTCTTTCTTCTACCTCTTCAACAATGGCACTCTCTGGAAATGATTAGGAAAGAAATGGTGGTGTGCTAAACTAAGGGGAGGGAGGGAGATGAGGTAAAGATAAGATTTACTTACTTCTTCATATAAATCACTCAAGTTTCATGTTAAGCAATTAAGACCCTAAAGTTTACTTCTACAAGGGACCCTAATATTTCCACTTCTATCACTTCACTCCCTAATTAAACTTTACTATTAACACCTAACTAACACAAATAATCAAATAAGATGTGCAAATTCATATAAGATGAAGCAACACATAAAATGCACACCTAATTTTAAATAAAAATTACCAAAAATATAAAATAAATATTAAAATAAATAAACGGATTTCGGGGTCGTTACATCTTCTATGTTTGGAGATTAAGGAGAACAGCCAGGATATCATAGAGATACCACAGGTTGGTCCAAAGCTTCGCGGTAGTGAGTGGTCCAAACATATGAGGTGAAGCGGATGTAAGCGTTTTGACATCGGAGCAATCTTGCTGGAGGAAAACTGCTCAGGTTGCTTACTAAGCTGGCATGGTGCTTATACCATTGCTAGCTGCTTTCACTTAGGTTCATTGCTACAAAACAAGGATTAGTAAATACAAATTATAGCGGTAAGATCAAATAGATTAGAAATTGGTCTTACGAGTCCTTGTGTGCAAAGTTAGTCCAGAAACGCCATTTTTGATGTAACATTGCGTTGAAGTGATATGGCATTCCAGAGCTTTATCTCATAATTGTGATATGGAGAGCAGGTTGCTTGAGGCTTAATCTTTTATGATTAGTCCAAATCCAATTATGTGCCCTTTGTTGTTGTCACCATATATTACCGAGTGATCTCTTCCTTCGTGCGCACCTTTAAGAGTGTTGACATCTCTAGTAATGTCTAGAATCCACTGTTGATATCAACTGAGCTTGAGTGAGCGTAGTGAAGTAGATCTTTCCTGCTTGTTGAAACATTAACTTGCGCTCTACAGCAGGGTTATCTTTTAAGATCAGCACACTTTGAGAGATTCCTTGCGCGGCTGCGGAGTTGGTGATGACGCAGCTTCTGTCAAGTTGGCTCTGGCAGATAGGTGCTTGTCATTCTGTCTGCTTGGTGAAAGTGTCCCGTTTCCACTAGAGTGATGGGATCTTTCTTTGATTGTCCTTGGCGCATGCTCAGGTTCCATTTCAGAAACAACTTTTGAATCATTGTCAGCATTTGCCATTAAGCAGAGTAGTCCATCCTCAGGGTCAGCATAGTTGTCTTCAGTGCCAAGTCTCCGAGTCTTTAGCTCCTTCTCTGCGCAGTTTTCCTCAGCAACCATTCTGCACTGCTTTGATGCTTTATGCGCAGGGTTGCTTTTCCTTGTACTCGAAATTTGAAGGAGGCATTGAAGCGTAATGTCTTGGCTTTCTGCGGTAAACCAAGTCATCTTTCTTTGAGTCTTTGAAAGAGAATACGGATCTTTGCTTGAGGATCCACCAGGTTTGGAGAGCTTTCTGAATTTGATATGAGGTTTGAGCAGGCGCAGGAATATGTGAAAAGTTAGCCATTGCCCTAGATTTGAAGCCATATTGAATCGGCACCCAAGCTGTTAAGCTTGAAAAAAACAGAAACATGTTTTATGAAGGTGTTTGCTCTGATACCACTTGTTGGTCCCTAAAGGGGCAACAAGGGTGTGAAAATCGCTAGAGGGAGGGGGGTGAATAGCGTTTTAAAATTCTTTTCAAACCCTTTTGCAATTCAATGGCAGATGCGCACAACTCTTATTTTGGCTAAGTATAGCACGCAGCAAGAGTGTGAAATGCACAGTAGAAAATTTAAGGCAGCTCTGCGCAGGGTATACTGCGCAGAGATAAAAACGCACGCGCTAAGTATAAGGCTAAAGAGTGGCGCAAAATGGGATTCTAAGGCAAAATGAGCAATAACAATTATAGCATCAAAGAGTGGCAATCTGAAAGATCAAACAAAGCAGTTCATAAAAGGTTAAGCAGGGAATATGCAATAAGTAATGAACACGGTATTTGGAGAGGTTCGATCGATGAAAGATCTACATCCTCTACCAAGATGGTTAGTCTTGGATTTCTAATGGAGATCTTATTATATGAGAGAGTATTACAAATTACAACATTTGAGCTCAATACTAACTCAAGATCTATTATCTATGAAGAACAAATCCTAGACTAAACCGGTGTATCTCAAGAAGTTAGATCAAAATGATCAAAGCTTCAAGAGGTGTGTGTGTGACAGAAATTCTGGGCTCTATGAATATGAAAGATGAAGAGCACCAAGAATTCTGGTGATATAGGCTTTGTGATATAAGCAGGAGTTTTGAAGGTTTGAAGATCTTGAAGGCTGTTCTAAAGAATCTGGAAAAAACTAAGCAGCAGACTTCAGATCTTCATGGTTTCTCAGTGAAGCATGAAACTCGAGCTCTGAAGCATAATGGGTAACAGGAGGAGCTTGATCAAAGATGATCAAGGGCCGATGAAAAAGGCTAAATCAAAAGGCAGCTTCAAAGGCAGTTTGGAAATGAAGATGAGCAAGCTATTTATAGCTGAGAGCTTGAATATAGCCGTTGGAGCTCTGAGCAAGGACAATGAGCTGGCACAACATGATTAGCGCGCAGCTGTCCTTTATAGCCGTTGGGGCTCTGATCAAAGATGATGACCTGGCACAATATGATTGGTGCGCAGGTGATTTAGAGCCGTTGGAGACTGAGCATGAAGACCAAATTCAAAAGCTTCTTCTAGAAGGTTGACATATGTCTTCACTTGAAATATTATGTTTGAGCGCTTCTCCACCGTTGGCTATGCTGAGTGTGCAGGATTTGTCGTTTGTGCACACCTCAGCTTTTTAATAAGCGTGCATCTTCTAAGCGTTTTCCAAACTTTCTAGAATGTGAGATCAGGAGATGAGGAACTTGACCAAGGTTGTGTCCGCGCACAAAAGGCATGCGCATTGCCGGCGCGCATGGATTCAGCGCATGAGCAGCATGCGCACCATGCTTGGTCACAAAAAGATCTCTTTGGAGTTTAGGAAATAAGATCTTAAAAACTGAGCAGGGTCAAGGGCTGCGCAATATATTTATGCGCAGTGGCGACCTGCGCAGAGAACATCCTGCGCAGTGAAACGAATCCTGCTTAGGAAATCTTCGATCTTTAAAGCTTCAAGTCCTATAATCTAAGCCTATACTATAAAAAGGACTTAGCTAAAAATTGAAGTTATAAACTTCTTTACATGAGGTCCTAAAGTCCATAAAAATACTCATAGGTGATGGTATCAATCAATTCTAACAAATGTAGGAGGGTTAAGTAATAAGCATACCCAACAGTGACCCTAAATCAAAGTAAGAAGAACCAATAAACCGTAAGAGATACAGAAACGTTATTGAAGTTTGACGAAATTGACTATTAGACCTAGTACTGAAATCGAATAAATTTACAGATGAATACTCGAAGCGGAAATGCCGGTGGAAACAACAACAATGGGAACGGTGGTAATAACAGCGGGAATGGAAACGGACAAGTGGATCCGAACATGGTGAATTTCTTTCAGACGCTCACTCAGACATTAGCAGGGATAGGGCAGGCTGTGGCTGGAATCACCCAGGCACCACCGCCAGCACCGCTGAGGGACCCATTAGAATTGTTTCAAAGGAGGAACCCTGACTCGTTCTCCGATACGGCGAAGGAAAAGCCTGAGGACTGGATCAAAAATACTGAAAGAATTTTTGAGACGTTTACCTGTACTGAAGAGCAGAAAGTGACGTTTGCAATGTTTATGTTGAAGGGAAAAGCTCGATCATGGTGGGAAGCGGAGAAGAGGGCCGCAGTGGCTCGAGGTGATCCTGCGATCACGTGGGACACGTTCAAAACAATGTTCCATGAGAAATACTACCCAACCAGTTTGAGGAATGAGCGAGTAGCTGAATTTTTGACCTTGACACAAGGGAGCCGGACAGTGGCAGAATATGGGGAGAAGTTTACGGACCTGTTAGAATTTGCTCCCCAATTTTTCGACAATGAAGAACAGAAAGCCAGGAAGTTTGAGGCGGGACTGAGTGACAGGATCAAGTACAGGATTACTCCGCTGGCATTGGCTACGTACTCCACAGTACTGGATCGGGCTAAGATAGTCGAGAAAGAGTCCGATAACTACCGAAGTCGCCGAGAAGAGAAAGGCAAAGGGGCAGCAAAAGATCCAGACATTAATAAGGGAACACAAGGGAACAAGGATCAGAATAACCAGAAGAGGAAAGCAGTCGACGACGATCGTGATAAGGGAAATTACAAGGACAGACACAACAACAACAATCGAAATTCCAATAATAACAGCCAAGAGGGGGAAGAGGGAGGAGATTTTGAAGCTTTTCTGGAAATTCAATCTGATCATTCTCAAGGTAATGTCGAACCTCACATTCTAAAATTTATTTCATTGAATTTGGATGGGTAAATCATAATCTACGCATGTTTAAAGGAAATAAACATTAAGATTTTTGCATGCTAGTAAATCAAAGATGAGAATTTTAATGGGTAAAATGTTGGATCTAAATGTTATGATAGTATGAAGATTTTCATACTTAACCATAAATATTTTTATTGATTTTAGATTTAATTCTATGATCATGAATTTAAACGAATACATATTTTACAATGTATGGAAATTGATCAAATAAGGAATTGAGGTTAATTAGAATTTAACAAAAAGAAGAAAAATGTGGGTTTACACCCATAATAGGTCTCGGCCGAATGGCCTAAATGAGATGGGGAAATTGTTTGTTGATTTTAATGATTATTGTTATTGATTTGTGAATAAATTGATGTTAGAAATTACAAGGAAAATTAAGATCAAGAAAAAATGGACCAAATCAATGAATATTGATGCTATAGAATTCGGCTAAAGCCCATATGATTTGGGTGAAAATTCTTGACTAAAGATGTTAATAGTTATGACGGAAAAGTTAGTAATTTCGTTAGATTTATAATGAAAAGAAAACATGATCCTTAGGAGAGTTGATGGAAAGTTAGAAAACTAACTTGAAGGAATGTATTATGTACTTGGAAGACCTTGGGAATTAGGGTGTTAACGAAGAGAGGGAAAAATTAACTAATTTGCAATTAACCCAAAGTTGAGGGACCAAATTGTAATTAAACCAAAGTTGGAGGACTTAATTACAATGATATTAAAGTTAAAGGACTGACTCGCGAATCAAAGTCAGAACCTGAAACGTAAGTAAAAGAGTAACGAAATAAAGAAGTAAAAACACATCTCTCAGTTAACTAAGTAGAAGTAGTTAACGATGTTGAGAGTACTAAAGTAAACTATTCAATGCCTTGTAGATTCGTACGAGGAGAACTCGGCAGGGAAAAGCAATCAAGGTAAGGGATTACGTTCCTTTTGTCCTTGCATTCTTGTTCAATTGGAATTCAGAATTTTATTCTCAGAGTAGCTATCGTTATGGCTAGATAGCATTTGAATGATCCTGCGATAAGTAAAAACGTTATTTGAAGTTATCCCTATTTGGTGATGTCCCCTTTGGTCACTAAATATCATTGAATTGAGACTTTTATGCATACATGTACCTTCGTATGCTTTCCTACTCTAGCCCTAGAAGTGAATACTAGTGGCTTGGGACACGTTTTCAGAAAGGAGGCGTGTCGTCCCTGAAAAGGACGATTTATCCTGTAAAGGATATTAGTCTTGAAAGAGACTATCTTAAGTTAAGGGATTGCATGAGTGATCACATGCCTTCTCTCAGGAACTGTCTGATTACAAGGATAGTTCTCCACCCCGAGCATGTATGTGTGGATACCATACACGTTACGACCCGCACGAATTAGCTTGATGAAGCTAAGTGCATTAACTGTACCTTTGGCATTGAGGTTACAATGTACGTATGGAATTGACGGAAACTTTTATAACACCCTTGAATTGTAGAGCCATAATTCTTAAATGAATTTATCAAGTATGATGTTGACTGTGTCGAATCCCCAGTCGACTTTTCTAAGTTAAGATCACCCTATCGTCGAAACTTGATCTTGGAAGTGTTTGTTCTGGTCGTCTCTCCTTAGTAACCGGAGAGGCCGCGTATGAACTTACTGAGCATTCGTTCGCTCACCCCTATTCTATAAATTTTCTTTTCAAGATCAAGGTAGGTGGAGGAGGAGAGTAACCGCAAGGGAAGCGGTGTTTGAAGACTTTATTTGAAATTAAGAACAGTTATTGTTTTAAATTCTTGAGTTGTAAGTACTATTATGGTTGGAATGATTTCCACCAAGACAAGTTTACTTCGTTTTATTGCTCCGCATTGATGACTGTTTATGATGTAATGAGGGTTTGATTTATGGACCCCACTTCAATTATGGTTAATTAAGGATTTTAGTGCCATTAAATGCTCATTAAATGTATGGATAGTTAGGGGTGTTACATATTATATTCTTATTCTTACCCCCCATCAACCCCGATTTTCTTCATTTTTTTTCTTTTCTTAATTAAAATGTCTTATTCTCCCAATTCCAAATTCTTCTTCAAGCAAAAGTTCAAAGTGCAAATTGCCGGGTTCTCTTCATCTACAACAAACAAATATCAACACGATGATATCTTCACAAATGCTACTTCACCAAGCTCATCTTCATGCAATTATTTCCAAGATTGGACTCTCCTATCGGCCGTTCATCTTGCGGGGGCATATTAGGAATATTATTTTATCATAAATATATTGTGTATATTTACTTACCAATATTAGAGATTGTGTATATCAATTAGGAGATTTATATCTTGTTGACCAAGATAGATTAGTCTAGAATGTTCCATGTAACCCTATAAATATGTAATATGTAACATATTGTTCATTAATAAATTGAGTCTTTCATATTCAAACCTTCTCTACCATGTATGATTGACTCCGACTATCTCTTTCTCTAATCCTTGACACCCTTTTGTCATACTTTTTTTTATCGTACCCTTTTGTCATACTGACATATTCCCTATCTCCCTACTAATCCTTACCCCACTATCACTGAAACAATATACATACATTTTCTTAATTTTTGTGCACTGACGACTTCTTGCAAATTGAGCTGGTATAGTATGGAGAGAGTCTATTAATAGTGATGATGATATATAAATGTAACTCCTCCCGTATCCTTTATTTTTATACACGAAAATTAAGTAAAAAAAATGTTAAAGAAAATATGTGTAGCTATCATGGCCTAAGGGAGATTAGTGTTAGCCTATGAATAGGCCTAGTTGTAGCTATCATGGCCTAATGGCAATTTATCTATCATTAATAAAATAAAAAAAAAACTATTTAACAAAAAAAAAAAGAAAAGGTTCATAAAATGAAAGATATAAAATAAAGCATCGATATTTTATTAGTTGCATCGATTGTGGACCCGTCACACTTTACTTAAAAAAGCACATACAAAATCATGACGCATCATTTTTTTAAGCAAAATTTTGTGGCGCTTTTTTAAAACAATATATTTACTCTTTAAATTTGCCCCATCACTTATTAGTTATGCTATTCATGGTAATACAGTTTAGGTGTCAATATCTTTTTCAATAAAAAATCATTTAAAACTATTTATTAAACAGCTAATAAACTTATTTTGAAGCATTTTAATAATAGTCAAAAAAAAGTTTAAAAAAAATTGATGATAAAGTATGAAAAATATGATTGTGTTTTAAAAATAAAATAGAAAAGAATCTTTACTATTCATCTCACTCATTCTCTCTCATACTTTACTTTTATACTCACAACACCAATCTACCTACTATTCCTTGGATAATGATATGTATAGTGAAAACTCAAAGGGAAAACTCATACTGAAACACTGTAATCCGTTGGATTGTAATAAATGTTTGTGAGCCCCACTGATAAAAACTCATCCAACGGTTTAAAGTGTTTCACTATGAGTTTTCCCTTTGAGTTTTCCCTATGTATCATTGTCCCTATTCCTTACCCCACTTTCTCTCTCATATTTCACTTTTCACACTCACAACAAGTACCCACTACTGTTCATCCCTTAATTCCCGTGCAAAAATCATTTTGTCCACATTGTTAATAGTAGTGTTGGTTGAATAAATTGAGTGGTGGAAAATGAAGAGATAGAATGAGTGGTGGGGTAGAGAATATAAAATTATAAAAAATATGCTATTTTGGGAAGTGTCAAGTGAGGCGAGACAGCCCAAAAATATGCTATTATAAAAAGACAAAAACTTGTATGAGACAGTCTCACACGTGAGACGGATCTCCTTGAGAGATTAAATGGTTTGCCCCCCTATGGGTGGGGCGGGGCAAGCCCATTTTCTCTCTTGTCAAGATCCGTCTCATGTGTGAGACCGTCTCACACAAGACTTCCTCTTATAAAAAATACACACTTGATAATTATCCAATCAATACACGATTGATCCATGTCGGCACCAGTAGGGCGTTCAAGTTTAACGTCATCATTTACCCGGTGGTATTACTAAAGTTTGCATTAGTTGTTTTATTTCACTCTGTAAATAAAATACTTCCAGCTTTCCAAAATGATTTTTTTGTTATAATTTTTAATTATCAAAAAAAAATCACAATTTCTATTTAAAAATGTATAAATAAAATATGACTAATTAAAATAAATACTTATATTTTTAAAATATTTAAATAAAAAAATTATTTTGGAACGGGACGAGTATAGCACCAACTTGCTCCTCTATGTCAACCATCTACTACAAGTCTACAAGTAGTATAAACAACCAAAGCAAATATTAAAAGCATTACAAACTCCCTCATCTTCTTCACTCAGTTCGGTTGTCTGTCTTTGTGTTTCAAAGCAACAAACAAATTAATGGCTCAAAGCAACGGAAATCATAACAAGAAGAGTTTCGTCAAAATTCCAGATATCAACTTCACTCAGCTCTTCATCAATGGTCAATTTGTTGATTCCATTTCAGGTTAATTTGCCTTCTCTCCCTCATCTTTACTCATTAATTCCATGATTATTGCGAATTATATATATATACACACACATATATAAATATCTGTTTTAGGATCTTATCTGATGCTCAAATATCCTTAATTGATTTTAAAAAGTGTCGGGTGATAAAATGGGTGTTTCGATTACTTTATGGATTTTGTTCATTGAAAATATATTCACCCTTGAAATATTGGTCAGTAATTTACACTCCTAACCGATAGGATCATTACTATTTTATCTCAAAATAAATATTTGAATTTTACATTTGATTAAGAACAAATTTAGATATTTATTTTTGATCGAAAGTGGTTTTTTTTTTTTTTTTTTGTTTATATTTATCGTATGTGAATGTTGCTACAACTTTGAGTTGCTAGTGTAAGAACAATTACTCTACATGGGCAATTAACTAGTTTTTTTTTTTACCCAAAAAAGAAGGGGGAAATTGAAAAACCTTCAATAAAATATTATCATTTTTATTCTAAAAACTTTGAGCAATAATTTTATTTTAATTTAGTTATTTTAATAAAAATTAATACTTCTTATTGATAGTATATATAATGATGTATCAATAATAAATTTTATATTTTTATTAAAATAAATTAGAATTATTACTATCTAAAAAAGAGATAACAATATTTTGGGACAGAGGAAAATATAAAACTGAGTCCAAGAAGTATTACTCCTTCCTTCTCCGAATCATCTTCTTAATTTTTTTATTCTGTTAGTACGAATAAATTTAAGTAATATTTATAAAATGATTAATTTGTACTTACGAAATTATAGATAATTTATGATGGGCCACACTAAAAAAAAATTGTGGATCCAATCATCAAAAGATGCTTCGTGGTGATCCTAGGAAACTACAAGACAAAAAGCAAATGACTGAAAACGAGGTTTAGCGCTTTGACTCTTGTATACACCCGTTGCATGCAACGGGCTTGGTCCATGGAGCAACCCGTCCAACCCAGCCCCTTTACCCGCCCGCCAGCCTCTCCTCCATTCTCAGTACGCCACGTGGCATTCTTTTTAAAAAAAAAACCTCAATAACTTTAAAATGCTATATCTTGATGTTTATAACTCAGAAAAAATAAATAAAAATACCATTGTGTTCGTCTCGACGAAACGAATAAAACTACATAGGTCATGATATGGTTTGATTTTTTTTTTTTAAAAATATATTTTTTTACACACAAAAAGTTTGAGCTGCTCATCAGCTAAGATGTAACACTCTGTTCTGATAAAAGTAACAGTAACAGTTTCATGTTCAAAAAGTAACACTTTTTACAGTCAAATGTAACAACAATTTTACAAGAAAATTTAAATTGTTTGATAGTTTTTGTGGTTAAAAAAAGTAAAATTTGAAGTGTAACAAAGTGAATATATGATTAAAAAATTTATATAGATGAATGTAACATTTTTTTTTAGTAAATGTTATTTTTCTTCTTTAAAAAAAGAGTAAAAATTCATATATATAATCGAGTTGCATTTCAATTGTTACTTTCTCAATAAAAAATTGTTATATTTTAGATATAATGTTAAATTTAAGAATATAAACTGTTACAATTGAGAGAGAAAATGTTACATTCATTTTTTATAAAATGTAACATTAGTTTAGTTTGTCAATATTATGTTAATTTTGAAAAAAAATAGTGTTACATTTGAAAAAAAAAGAGTGTTACATTCTTTTATAAAAAGTGTGACATTAGTTTAGTTGTCAATCTTTATGTTATCTTAATCTATTGTAGCAAAATTGTGATACATTTAAAAAAAAGTGTTACATTTGAAGAAAAAAAATGTTACATTTAAAAAAAAGAGTGTTACATTCTTTTATAAAAAGTGTGGCATTAGTTTAGTTGTCAATCTTTATGTTATCTTTAATGTATTGCAGCAAAATTGTGGTACATTTTGAAGGAAAAAAATTGTTACATTTGAAAAGAAAAAAGTGTTACATTTCGTTATAATAAGTGTGTGTTACTTTTGTTGAGAGGAAAAAAAAAAGGGGGAAGGTCGCTCCAGTCGCACGGCGCAACCGCCGCACAGGAGACCCCTCTATCACTTTTTGTCATGGAAAATAATTGATGAAAAGATCATTTAAAATTAACAAGGATATCAAAAATGTTGTTTGTTACTACGAATAAATGAACTTTGACTAATAATTTAGTTATTTTTATCTTAGTTAAAATTAATACTTTATTATTGATACAATCTTATAAATATACTATCAATAACAATTTTATATTTTTATTAAAAACAATAAAAATAACTTAAATTGTTACTCAAAATTCAGTAAAATTAACAATGAAAAAAAGATGACTAACTTTTCGGGTCAAAACAGAGTATTATGCAAAACCATTCCCCATAAAAAAAATTTTAGGTCTAAAGTTCGATTTCTTTTTCACCTCTTGACTTAAAGACACCATCATACTCCCTCCGTCCCACTATAAGAGCATCCATAATAGTAGAGCTTTTTTAAAAAGCTTTTATATGACTTTCACATGCCACGTTCGGACTCGGAACCGCTCCACCCAAATTAGCTCCACCCTCCATCCAACGACTCCGATTAAGACCACATAGGCGACCTCATCATCTGTGCGGCTGAAATGATTTCAATATTGTGGGTCATACCGAGCTCGGACACATCTCATCCATCGAACACAAAAAAATGAGGTGGCTCTAATCAGAGACATTGGGTGGACCGGGGTGGAGCTAACCGCTCGGTGGAGCGGTTCGAAATCCGCCACATCCCACCAAGTCACAAATAAAAACTTTAAACTTTTTCCACAATGGTAGAGCTTTTTTTCTAACATGGGAAAATGAAGAAAATTAATGCAAATGTCCATTACAAGAGCTTTTTGAGAGCTCTTTCTAGAGAGGGTTGCTCTTTAGTAAAGAGCTTTTTAGGCCTATTGACATTCTGAACCACTGTACTATGCTTAAGCTCCGCTTTTAACCACTCTTGTTTATTTTTAGCAGTTTTAACCACCCTACTTCAAATATGTTTTTATTAAACCTAAATGGTCTAACGACATCCATTATTGTTAGAAGAAACTAACAAACCTAACCTAACTTAACGAGACTTAATGAGAGTTAACTTAATCGTTAAATGGACATAACAACTGGACTGACAAATCTTCCCAGTCAACTAATCCTAGTCGCACTCCTCCTCCTCCACCTCACAGTAACCTCCTCCACCCAATTTCCCACTCCACCGCTGCAACAAAATTATTTCATCAGCCACCACCCTCTAATTGACAACAAAATTGATCCAAGATACGGAGCAAAAATGTTCCCAATTGAATCCTCCCTCAAAGAAAGACCAGAAAGTCCCATCAAATTTTTGATATATCTACATTTCTTATGAATAAACAAACTAATTTTATTTTTCTTGGATCAAGTCTACGTCTGGTTGAGGTTGGGAAGGAAGCTAGCATTATGACCAAATAGTTTTATGCTCTTTCCAATGCTGTTCTGAAGTTAAGGCATGCTAAGATTGAAATAATTTTGTTATGGTGGCAGCGGTGGAGAGTGGAGAAATTGGGTGGAGGAAGTCACTGTAACGTGAAGGAGGAGGAGTACGACTAGGATGAGCTGACTGGGAATATGTATTAATCCATTTGTTATGTCCATGTAATGATCAAGTTAACTTTCGTTAAGTCTCGTTAAGTTAGGTTAGGTTTTGTTAGGATTTTCTAACAATAATGGATGTCGTTAGGCCATTTAGGTTTAATAAAAACGTATTTGAAGTAGGATGGTTAAAACTGCTAAAAATAAATATGAGTTGTTAATTAAAAGCGGAGCTTAAGCATAGTACAGTGGTTCAGAATGTCGATAGGCCAGCTTTTTAAGTATCTCTACAATGGCAAAAAGCTCTAGAGAGCTTTTTCATGAAAATAAAAAGCTCACAAAAAAATCCCATTGTGGATGCTCTAAGGTTCTTACTTTGACTATGCAAGAGGATTAAAAAAAAATGTGAGTGTGAAAAGTAAAGTAAGAGAGAGAAAGTGGGTATGGAGTTTTTGTTGTGAGAATGACAAGTGAGTCCCATTTTCCATTTTAGGCAATAAAATAAAGTAAGAACCTTAAATTGGGACAGACCAAAAAAGAAAGTAAGAACCTTAAATCGGGACAGTGGGAGTAACATTTACGTTCTAAACATGAAATTGAATTGAATAATTATTTATGCATATTAAAAGGGACTAAATCATGTTAAGTTCAGTTATCTTCTTTAATTAAATATTGCGTGCTTGCTAAAATTATAGGAAAAACATTGGAAACAATAGATCCAAGGACAGAGGAGGTAATCACAAGGGTTGCAGACGGAGATAAAGAAGATGTTGACTTAGCTGTCAAGGCCGCCCGCGACGCCTTTGACCATGGCCCCTGGCCCCGTTTACCCGGCTCTGTAAGTGTTTGTAAAAGGCTTAAATACGTTTACCCCTTCGATTCAAGTATACACCAAATCCTATTTTGCACCTCAACGCGAAATTTGTGTCTAAGTGGTTAACATTATCCCACTTTGCCACTTGGATCCTAACAAATGTTAGAAATTTAACGAAATTGATCACGTGCATGTCACATGTTAGGTATTTCCGTCATTTTTACTCTCAACCTTCCTTCAATTTAATTTTCCACTCCTCTCATATATGATAAATTTAAAAAAATATTTTTACACTATTATTACAAATTATAAAAATATAATATCAATATAAATTACTAAAAAAATTTATTTATTTTAATGATACTAATAAAAAAAATTAAAGCAAACAAATGTCTCATGTAATAAATAAAAGTTTTATACTTGTATTTTCAAATATTATTAAAATAAAAAGTATAAAAATAATTAAACCTGAAAAAAAAATTAAATCATATCAAACTAAAACCCACCAACTATAATTTATAAATCCAAATATAAAAAGTATTATTTTTTTCATGAGTCATTTGTTTGCTTTTACTTATTTTTATTAGTATTATAATTTTTTTATGTAATAAATAGTGCAAAAATATTTTTTAAAACTTATAATAAGTGAGAGGAGTGGAAAAATAAATTAAAGGAAGATTGAGAGTTAAAATGATGAAAATACTCATCATGTGACATGCACATGATCAATTTCGTTAAATTTCTAACATTTGTTGGGATCCAGGGGGCAAAGTGGGATAATTTTAACATTGGGTACCACTTAGACACAAATTTCGTGCTGGGGTGCAAAGTGGGATTTGGTGTATACTTGAGGGGGTAAACGTCTGTGAAATATTTTATTCCCTCTATTCCATAATAAATATCACACTTTTCTTTTTAATCAGTACAACACTAACACGCAACAAATAAATTATAGACATTATACAAACTGATTCTTTTGTTTTTTTGAGCAAACATCAGGCCAGACGCAATATAATGCTCAAATTTGCAGACTTAATCATGGAAAACGTAGAAGAAATAGCTGCACTAGACACGATTGACGCTGGAAAATTGTTCGAGCTCGGAAAGATAAGGGACATCCCTGCTGCAGCAGATCTAATCCGCTACTATGCGGGTGCAGCTGATAAAATTCATGGACAGACGTATAAAATGTCGATGGAATTTCAAGGATATTCGTTGCGTGAGCCCATAGGTGTTGTTGGACTCATTGTACCTTGGAACTTCCCTACTCAAATGTTTGCTATGAAGGTGGGACCCGCGTTAGCCACCGGGTGCACCATGGTGCTGAAGCCGGCTGAACAGACACCTCTTTCCGCTCTTTTTTATGCTCATTTGGCTAAGCTGGTACGCACTAGTTTATTCAGTGATCAGATCATTTGCAGTAAATTGTGCATTTTTATCATTGGTAACACTAATGTAAAAACAAGTAAAGTGCATTCTCAAAAAAAGTTTGACAAGTCAAATGCGACATTTATTATATGTAGGCTGGTGTCCCGGATGGCGTGCTTAATGTCATAACAGGGTATGGACATACTGCAGGCGCAGCCATATGCTCTCATATGGACGTCGATATGGTAATTTCTAATTTTCTTCAATAAATGCATTTTATAAGCAAAAATGCAATAAAAATTAGAATTCACATTATATTTACTCGTCATGCTTGATCAAATTTGCTTCTCCATTTAGGTTGGCTTTACGGGATCTACAGAAGTAGGGCGTTTAGTAATGCAAGCAGCAGCCATGAGTAATTTAAAACCTGTCGCACTTGAACTGGGAGGAAAATCACCCCTCTTGATATTTGACGATGCAGATATTGATAAAGCCGCAGAACTTTCACTCTTCGGGGTTTTATATAACAAGGCAAAGAGAAAATCTACTTTATCATTACAAATCTAATTGATTGTAAATCAGTAACAACCCAATTTTGTTAACAAATACTATGTGCCTTGTTCCAGGGTGAGATTTGTGTTGCTGCTTCTCGCGTTTATGTTCAAGAAGGGATTTATGATTCATTTGTGAAGAAGTTAGCAGAGAATGCGAAAAATTGGGTCGTTGGCGATCCTTTTGATCCAAAAGTTCAACAAGGACCTCAAGTATGTGTTTTCCATTTGGAACAAAAATTAAGCAACTTAATAGCTAGCTCATAATGCTCGTTTTCGTTGTGTAGGCTAGCAAGGAACAATATGACAAAGTGCTCACGTATATTGAACACGGGAAGAACGAAGGTGCAACTCTGTTAGTTGGTGGTAAGCCGTGCGGAGGGAGAGGATACTATATCGAGCCAACCATATTTACTGATGTTAAGGTAAGCATTTGTTTTACGCAGTCTCTATTGGTTCGGGTTCCCACCTATTTTCACCTTATTTTTTCTCGTTTTTTTTTTTTTTTTTTTACAGGAAGATATGAAAATAGCGAAAGATGAAATATTTGGTCCTGTGTTGTCAGTCTTTAAGTTCAAGTAAGTGCAATAAATTTTTAGTACTTCAACTGTTCTATTCAAGACAATTTAAGCTTTTGGATCAGTAATAAACTTAACAGTGGAGTTTAGATTGAGACATGAAAATGATGATAAATAAGCGAATTTTGACATTTAATGATACTTATTTCGTTTTTTTTTTTTTTTTTTCCTCTTCGTGTTAATAGGACCATTGACGAGGCGATTAGAAAGGCTAATGATACAGTTTATGGTCTAGCAGCGGGGATTGTGACCAAAGATTTGAACATAGCAAACACGGTGTCAAGGTCGATCAGGGCTGGTTCTATTTGGATTAATTGTTACTTTGCATTCAACGCGGATTGCCCATTTGGAGGGTATAAAATGAGTGGATTTGGGAGAGATTTGGGAATGGAAGCTCTTGACAAGTATCTCCAAAGTAAGACTATCGCAACTCCGATATATGATTCACCTTGGCTGTAAATGAGGCAAAAGTGGTCCAACTGTAATCGGGTTTGTATGATAATACTCCCTCCGTCCCAGAAAGATAGTTTTCCTTTTTTCGTTGTTACTACGAAAGAACTTTGAGCAGTTATAAATGCTATTTATAATTACGTTAATATGAATCTAAAAATTGAATAGTATTTATAACTGTGTATCAAGAACAATTTTAAAAATATCATTAGAATAATTAAAAGCAGCCTTAATTATTACTCAAAATTCCTTCGTAAAACCCATGAAAATAGGAGGACTATCATTCGGGACAGAGGGAGTATATCAGTATGAATCAAATGAAGAGCTTATTCGGCAAGTCTGATAAAATTTAAAACTGCAACGACATTCACTACTATTTACC
Source organism: Campanula takesimana (assembly GCA_026119855.1). Lineage (NCBI taxonomy): Eukaryota > Viridiplantae > Streptophyta > Magnoliopsida > Asterales > Campanulaceae > Campanula > Campanula takesimana. The sequence goes on from JAOWBW010000013.1 coordinate 2,907,670, forward strand.
ACACTCATTCTCTCTTTTCATTTTCCACCACACATTCACTATTTTCTCTTAATTATTATGCCCTTTTTTTGTCTCAATTCACATTAAACGGAAACGGAGGGAGTATATGTTAGTACTTCACTGCAACGTTTAGTAAACGATTGTGGTTGCACAAACAAACACTTTTTACAAACACAAAAAACCATTACAATCTTGGTATACCATGGTTGGGCCAATGCCCATACACTTAAAACAAATTCGCATTAAAACAAATTCGCATTTTATTACATTGGGCGGGAGATGGGCATAGGGTAGCCCAGACCGACCCTTGTTGATTAAACCCGCGGGTAAACGAACTTAAGCACGCACGTGATGGGTGAACCCGCGGTCTGAACCCGATCCGACCCTCTTCCAAGTCCCTAGCTCGGGCTGCCTTTAAACCTTTAGGTTTAACCAAACGGGTTTTATTTATTATTTTCTTTTAAATATGAGAAAATACAGAAAAATACAAAAAAATATTTAAAAAAATATTAAAGACATTAAAATTTAATAAAAATATAAATGACATAATAATATTAGTATATATTGTTAAAGCAAGATAAAATAGTGAAATAAGTTTTGAATTTTAATGAATAAAATTGTTAAAATATTAAACATACTCCATTTAATGAATAAAATTAATAAAACATTATATATACTCTATTTTAATAGTGAAATAAGGATATTTTGGACAAATATTTTAAAAAAGCCAAACGCTTTTCTCAAACCCGCGGGCTTAAGCCCGGTTTGTTTGCAAATACTGATGCACGGCCCGTCCGCTTAATACACAGGCTAAGGGCCGAATTATGTTTTCGGGCTCACGAGTACGGCCTTAGCAGACCACGGGCTAGCGGGCAGACGGACCGTGCGTGGGTTTAGATCCTAAATGCCCATCTCCACCTTGGGCTACAAGTAGAGCCGTCAATTTGGGAACGTCCCGCCATATAAATGGGACGGGATGGGATAGTATATTCTAATCCCGTATAAAAGCGGGCCTATTTGGGACATCCCGTTTGGGACGCGGGATAAAGCGGGACGAGATGGGACAAGACGGGACGTCCCGCATTTTTTAAAATTTCAATGTTAATTTTTTTAACCTCAAAGATATTTTAGCACTTAATTTTTTGTTTTTTCTTTCAACTATCCATTGTCTTTTTTTGTTGATTAAGCTATTTTATGAAATAAGATGTTTTGATCTTGTTGGATTGTAAATGATTAATCATATGTTTTAAATTTAATGTTTTGACATCATTTTAGTTAGATTTTAGTTTTATAATATTAGCGGCCGCATTTGTCCTGAATTGTCCCGCGTCCCGAGGTATGATGAGACGGGACAAGAATTTTCCATCCCGCGAAGAATTTGGGACGTCCCGTCCCGTAATATTATGGGATTTCATAGTTTCATCCCGTCCCGTTTTCCCGAATCGACGGATTTAGCTACAAGCAAAAATCCTTGGGCTACACGCAAAAATAAGTTGAGAAATGAAACGAGAAAAACAGACCACCCTGGAAGGTTCGAGATACACAAAAGGCCAACGATTTTCATCCGTCCACATTTTCCTTACTCAAGAACCTTCCAGACTATCCACCTCTATATAGTCCCAACATTACACCTTCTATTATCAACCATCATCAAGCAATTGTCGCTCTAGTTTTCTGTGATTCCCAACAAATTTCTCTCTCTTTTAATATCATAGTGATAGTGATCTCACAATGCCGACCAGATTTGGAGGAGTAGTTTCTCAAGATTGGGAGCCGGTTGTTCTCCACAAATCCCGGCCAAAGGCTCAAGACCTACGCGATCCTAAAATCGTGAATCAGGCTCTTCGTTCCGGCGGTCAGGTCCAGACGGTGAAGAAATCGGACGGCGGATTGAACAAGAAGCCTCCGGCAACGGCGGTGAACGCGCGGAAGCTGGACGAGGCAGAGGAACCGGCGGCGTTGGGTAAGGTGGGGACGGAGGTGAGGCTGGCTATACAGAAGGCGAGGATAGAGAAGAAAATGAGCCAGGCGGAATTGGCGAAGCAGATCAATGAGAGGCCTCAGGTTGTTCAGGAGTATGAGAATGGTAAAGCGGTTCCGAATCAGGCTGTTTTGGCCAAGATGGAAAGAGTTCTTGGTGTTAAACTCAGGGGAAAGCCACACAAATGAAAATATATGCATGAAATCGATTGCCTGTTTCTTGTGTAAATAATGTTGTGATTATTAGCTAAGGTTTGATTAAAAGTGGAAAGAATTCTGCTTTTTTATTGGTTTTCAATCAATCGAGAAATCGAATTTCATTGTCTTATAATCACCGTTTTCATCACAAGCTCAACTTTTTTCCACTTAGAAAATTTTAAATTTGTAAATAATAAATCATTAAATTTAAATGATTTATTAATAACAATTTTTTTTTAAAAAAAATACGATCATTAAATTGACACCAATGTTTAATTAACTTTATTTTTTTAACCATAAAGCTTATCACCAAATGTCTTTGCTATTACGAAGACCGCGAAATATCCAACCCCAACGAGAATAGAAGCGAAAAATAGGACAAAACTTAGTGAGCGGCCGTCCCGCCTAGAACCATGTTTGACTGGGACTTGGCTTTGAGGTGGTTTCTCCGTGGACCCTTTATTGTAAGCAGGAAAATCCTTTAAGATAAAGAGCTTTTCCTGGGATTGTGGTATGAGTTACGAGGTCCATTTAGGAACAAGGAAATGACATCGTGATTATTTCCCGCGACATGAATTGTACCATCATTTTTAAAGGTCTTCTTATAAATACAGTAATGTTTTCCAGTTCAGTCAACATGAGTAATGTGGTAAAACCTGGTTAAAATTTAATATGAGGATGTGAATAACAAGAAGTCGCTTTGGCCGAGTGGTTAAGGCGTGTGCCTGCTAAGTACATGGGGTTTCCCCGCGAGAGTTCGAATCTCTCAGGCGACGAATAAATTTTTCACTCATTTTCAAATTCCTTCTACCCTCTTTCTTAGATTCTGAAACTGCATTTTTTTTTACTGAAAAATCTACCACGCGGCGACTTGAAAGACTAAGTAAGGCTACCAGAAGATGATATATCAGCAACAGCTTCTCCAACGCTCAAAAACAGCCCGTTAGACCTAAACGTATCTAAAATATTCGACTTATGAAGCTTTTCGATCACATCTTCAACAGGATTAACCAAAACAAGCTGCAAAAAACACAGAATAATCACAAATGAAACACAGTAGATTGATGCATAAATCAGTATATAGGAGTATATATTTACCTTAAGTGATCTTTGGTGCAAAGTATTATGCAATCCATCTATGGCTGCAATACCAGTAGTATCTATGGCTGTCACTGCTGCAAAATGAAAAACATTTGAGCGTTTCTATGCGTGTGATCGAAAAATAGAAGGTAGAACTTGTCGTATGGACCGACTAACCAACCTGTCATATCCAAAATTATTGATTTCAAGACGGTCTCTTTGTTTTCTTGGATCCACTCTTCCTCCTCCCGCACCCATCTCAATATTCTGCAGAAAACCGTGAAACAATCAAGAACTAAATACTGTATTTGGGGTCTGTGCAGTCCTCCGACTGAAGAGAAAGTTGAAATTTAAAGTGTGACCTTTCTTGGAGATAGGTTGAGTTGGCAAAGTAGATAGGGGACTCAATGCTTAAAATGAGAAAAGATGGAACCCGTGAGGCGGTCTTGAAGCGACTAAGGCTTACATACAACTGTGTCCCCGGTATATTCCCAATCGCGAGGGTATTTGGCCTCGTTATCTGTAGCAAAATCTTGAAAACAGAAACGCCCACCTGGCAAAAAAAATCACGAATAATTAAAATTCTCGATTTATATAGAAAAAATCACGTACACAAAAATATGTGAGAGATGAAGATTACTGCAACTGCTAGGCCTATTTGAACTGAGAAAAACAGGACCCCGAAAAAGGAACACAAACAAGCTAAGAAGTCTAGCTTATCGATCTTCCAGAAGTAGATGGCGGCATTGTAGTCGATTAACCCCATCACGGCGGTTACTATGATGGCGGCTAAGACCACGTTTGGCGTGTAATAAAAGAGTGGCATAAGAAAAAGCAGAGTCACGAGCACAGCTGCAGCCATCACTATATTTGAAAACGCAGTTTTTGCACCAGCATTGTAATTTACAGCAGATCGAGAAAATGCACCTTTAAAGATCAAAACAAATATGATTAATACAAAGTAAAATTTAGAAAAAAGAAGTTGTTATATTGGGGGTATGTAAATAAGGATTACCGGTTGATACATAACATGAACAGCAAGAGCCTGCGATGTTCATAAGGCCGATTGCTCGCATCTCTTTGTTTCCATCAACGCGATAGTTATTCCGAGCAGCAAATGTTCTTCCAACTGCAATTCCTTCCTGAGAAAAAAAAAACAAAAGAATGATCTTTTTAGACCATCTTCAAATTCTTGATTCTCTATATGCGACTTGTTCTGATATTGTGGTCTTGAAGATGACGTGGTGTGACAGTCACACTCAGCATTTACTTACAGTGAGAGATAAGATTCCTGATATAAGTCCGGTTTTGATGACGAGGCCTAAATGAGGACCATGAAAATACAGATGTTTAATTGAAGAAGGATTCAGACCCTCCGGCAACTTTCCAATCTGCACAGGAACCCGAAATTAGGCCGAAACAAACATTTTTACCTAAACTTTTTTTGGTCCAATATATTAATTTTCCTTAATAGAAGGAAACTCTAGTCTTACTTTTGATATATCGCGTAATTTTGACTTCAAGAGGAAGACTAGCAGAGTTGAGATGATGACTGAAGTCAATGGAGCAGCTGCTGAAATCCAGAAAAGCTTCGGCTTTTTCAAGCTCTGATGAACAAACCATCAGAGTTACTACAAAAAAAAAAAAAAAAAAAAAAAAAACAACGATTGCGAAGCGCTGTGAAGATTAGCTCACAGTTCGTCTTGCAGATAGTAGAAGTACTAGAAAACATATGCCCATTACGATTGTTTGCCAGTTCCACTGCACAAACGCGTAAAATTTCATTACTATTTCATTAGAAAATTAAATTTGTAAAATGATGTTGGATTTTTCATACCTCTTGTGTGTGATCAAAAACGGAGGTCAATACGGGAATAATCTGCATTTTGCTCGTAAAATGAGCAATGCCAAGCAAACCTTTAAGCTGTTGTAAACAAACAATAACTGCAACTCCAGCCATGAACCCTACTAGTGTTGCCTTGGACAGATAATCTATTACAAATCCTAATCTGACCCAAATTACCCAATCAATCACATTAGAAATATATTTATTTTTCCCTCTAAAATCTTTGTAAAACGCTAATGTGACGTATTTATATATACCTGAAAATACCCAAAGAAGCTTGAAAAACGCCAGCGAAAAATGTTGCAGAAAGGGCGAGACTGAGATAGAGATGTGGTTCGTTCGTGGGAGAGATTATATCAGTTAGCATATTGCCCATAACTAAAGATGCTGTTGATATCGGACCGACTCCTAGGTGATGTGAAGTCCCAAGAACAGAATATATTAATGGTGGCACAAAGCTTGAATCTGCAATAATTTTTTTAAAAATATATAACTAAATTAATTTTGAATTAAGGTAATTAATAATCTACTCTATATTTGAAAACAAAAAAAGATTTATAGTGTCATGGAACTGACATAGGCCGTATATTGGAGGCAGCTGCGCAAGCTTGGCATAGCTAATTCCCTGTCGATTGGTGGGAAATTTAACATGAAAAACTACGATTAGCGAGTAACGATTAACAACTTCTAACTGAATCTGCTAATGGGCATTAATTTTTTGTTAAAATATTCCCAGCCAAATGTGACAAGAATTTATGCAAGAAACCAACTTTATGCACTATCAAAAAATATCCTCATTGGAAACACATTTCTGGAGCAGAGTATCAAGAACTCATTTTTATGCAGTTGAATATACAACCATCACTATTTTCTGCAACTACACACAAAAAAAATGAATGTATCGTGTCAGGTACCTGAGGAATGGCCAAGCTTGCAATGGTGAGACCAGCGATAACATCAGAACGAAAGAGTTTGATGTTATAACAACGCAACCACGTAAAAATAGGAAAAAGCGATTCGAAAAAAAGGAGAAATTTCTTCCAAAATGTCAGATTTTTATATCTGTGGAGTGGATTGTCAGGGAAGAAAATTTCACCTAATCTGTGTGTGAATTTTTGAAAGGTATTTCTTTTAGGAGGCAAACAAACAGGGTGTATCTCTAAAGTTTGCAAATTGGTCCCTTCTATATAGATTGAGATTGGTGTTTCATAACCTGAACCATCTGATCTCAAACATTCCAATCCATTGCTCTTCCTATCAATTGAACCCATATTTTATTTTTCTAATTTATTTTTCTTCTAAAATCGTACACATAGTAATTGAGCCATGAAGTTGGCAAGAAATGCTAAAATTGAAGAATTTCAAAAAAAAAAAAAAAAAAAAGGAGGGAGGAGAGAGAAAGATGGTAGTTATTGACAGTTGCTACTTGAGAATTATGTGTACAAAAAAAAGTTGGTAATTATATGAAATTTGATGAAAAGGCGTAAAAAGCGCGCTTTGACGGTATGAAACTTTGGAGTATGACGATTTTAAAGATGAATGTATTATCAAGAAATCAGTTTTTATAAACAAGTTAGGATCAATTTTAAAATGAGTTAACAAAAACTTATGCTCTTTTTATTTTTTTGGACAATATTGGATGTTGGAATCATATACTTGTATTTTGAGGAAAATAACTTTAGGTATCATATCTTGTTAATATAAGTGTTGATACTTAAAATCCTTAGACTTGGGGTGACACCATTAGCTCTTCGAGTTTTGAATATTGTCTTTTTTCACAATTATTTGTTCAAAGTAGTGATTCGAGGGAATTTTTTTCTTCAACCACTCAACAATATGATTGATGAGTAATTAACACTTGATTTAAACTTGTTGAAGCGTTATTGGGGTTTTTACGTTTATTGATGTTAAATGATGTAGCACATGATGGACAGAATGCAGCGCTGGGAGGAGGACTTGGAGACTCGACCGAAATGGCATGGCCGCGCTAAATATAAAGCTAGACCGTGCACAAAATGGGCTGAAGGAGGGAGTCTGTCGGCAGCAATGGCCCGACCGTGCCTGGTTTGGGGCACGACCGTGTCCGGCTTGACGCCAGGAATTTTATTTCCAGTTTTTCCTTTTCGTTACAGTAGCATGAGGATATTTTGGTATTTTGTTAAGAACAATTTGTGGTAGGTTTTACTTCATCCGTCCCGGAGTAAGAGTCCTACCCCTCGTTTGCACGCTTATTAATAAATATTGGACGTGATGTAAATGTTGTGAGTGTAGAAGTAAAGTAGGAGAGAGAATGAAAAAAATTCTCTGAGACCCTAGCTCTCCCCCGCCGTATACCCAAAAAAGAGTGCCTCCATCTAGGGTTTCCGCCCTAGCGGCTTCGCCGGAACCCTAATTAGGGCTGGCCGGATCTAATGGCCTCTACTTCTGATGGCGTCTCTCCTCCGTTGACGGGTCAGAGCCAATCCGGTTCTGCGCCTCCTCAACAAATGGATCATCCACCATCGCCTTCTAGGGCGAAATCCTTCGTAAGTCTCTTCAAAGCTTCACCGACGCAATCTGCCTCTGTGATTCCCATGATTCCGGCTTCTTCTCATCACGGAGAACCAGCACTCAGGATCCCAAAAGAGGTAATTTCTACTCTCGCAAAACAATTCACATATAATTTGGTTGGAAAATTTGCTAAAGGCCGGCCTCCCATGGATGAAGCTTGTCGATGTTTCTTGAAGTTTGGTCTTAAAGCAGATTTCACTCTTGGTCACATTGATTCTAAACACATGTTGATTCGCCTTACACATGAGGGGGATTTCAATAGATTATGGGCGAAAGACCTTTGGTTTGTTGGTCGATTCCCCATGCGTGTTGCAAGGTGGACTCCTAATTAGCGCCCGGATCAGGATTCATCTTTGTTTCCTGTTTGGGTCAGCCTCCCCGGATTACCGATTCATCTTTTTAATAAAATGTGCCTTTTTTCCATTGCCAAGATTTTTGGAGAGCCATTAGCCATTGATCATGCCACATCAACATTGTCTAGACCAAGTGTGGCAAAGGTCTTGGTACAGATAGACTTATTGAAGAAATTACCATCACGGGTGTTTTTGGAGTGTGGTGATGAGGCGGGGTTTTATCAATACTTAGAGTTTGATAATATCCCCCTTTATTGCAAACACTGCTATAAGCTCGGGCATGCATTGTCCAATTGCAAATTTGTAAAGGGTAAGCATGTTCAAGCCAATGGTAAAACTGACAGTGAAGGGAGGATGGCTAAGGACCCAATTGTAGAAGTTATCGCTAGTGTTGAAAAACAGGTGCAAGCTATGGTGAATGATACAGGGAAGTGCAAGACAATGAACCCAACATGGAAGAAGAAAAATGCTGATGGTAACAATGGAGTTTCAAACCAGGCCTCAAAGCCTAGCAATGTTGAGGAGGCTATGAATGTGGAGAGTGTTGTGGAGCTTGGAACTCCTTCGACTGGTGGAGCACTAGCTATCGTTCCCTTTATACCGGCTTTAAAGCCTCTGATAGAAAATATTGATATTTCTGACACTAGTCCTGCAACTGAAAATGTAGAAGGTTGCACACCAATTGAACATGGTGAGGGGTTAGGTAATTTGGATCATCATAGAGAATCCCCTTCAAACGAAGATATTGAAGCAATTGTCATGGCGAAAGCTGCTTTTAGAGAAAATCAAGCTTCTTCTGCTCCCAACCTGCATCCTCTTTCAGCTCGTACTCCGAATCCCAAATATTTTAATCTCGAATATATCAATCTAAAAAATCTAAAAGAAGCTCTTACCATTAGGGAAAAATGTGATTCTGAACCGGAAGGCGGTCTCTCTGATACATCTCCTTCGGCATTTGACGTCGCTCGACTTTATGGAGGTATGGTTGGAGGAGTTCCTGTTGATCCTTCGGCTCCAATGGCAGGTAGCGGAAATTTGGAGGATTACTATGATGATGAAGACGGCTTTCAAAGAGTCAAAGGAAAACGAGGAAAATCTGGCTCGAAGAATAACAAGCCAAAAAGGTCTTGGAAGCCGACAAGGCATTTTATTTGATCTTTTTCCTTCTTTTTTAGTTTAGCATTTTTATTTATCTTAATTTTTTATTTTTTTGTGATGGTTTCCCCATCACTTTTTTGTACTTTTTATTTCATTTCAATAAATTTTAGGGGGCATTGCCCTTTTCGCTTTAAAAAAAAAAAAGTAGGAGAGAGAATGAGTGGGAGAGAATAGTAAATTGATTGGTATTGTGAGTATAAAAGTAAAATAGGAGAGAGGATGAGTGGGGTGAATTATAAAGATTCTTTGCCATTTTAGGAATGGACTCTTACTCTGGGACGTACCAAAATGGAAAGTAGGACTCTTACTCTGAGACGGAGGGAGTATTATTTAATTAGGAGTATAAATACCCGTCTAGGGTTAAGAAAAAGACATCTTATTATCTTTTATCAAATTTGCATTCTTGCACTTGGTGTGTTTTAGCCATTGTTGGCTTGTTTGAAGAAATTCTCTGCGGTAGAATTTCTTGTTGATTGTTCCGCTGCGTCAGTCCATCATGTGCTACATCGTTTAAATCACTACAAGAATTTGATCATTTACTGACGGATAATTTTATCACTGATCGTTGTATTTTATTTTTTCGTGTTGTATTTTCGTCAGTCCATCAGTATAGCTTGTTCATCGCTAATTTTAAATACGACCGTAAGTAAAATTTGGGATAGAATCTTCCGCCAATAATCTGTGAAAAAGTTGAAGCATTATTAGGGTTTTCACGTCTATTAATAGTTATACTTGGAATGTTTTATGTCAACTTGATCGATTTGATCTACATCTGTTGAAACGGAGTTGAGATCTCATGTACCACTTTTGTGTGTCACTCCATGTATCACTTGTAATCCAACCGTTCATATGTTTTCATAATATTAAAATAATACCAATCTCAATAACTGTGAACCATTAGATCACTTGTGGCATATGAAGTAGTACACGAAGTGGCATAGAGGATTTGGGTTCGTTGAAACGTCATTGAATTATTCACGTTAATTTGATTCTTATGATCACTAAACTTGAGATGACACAATTTGTTCTCATAGTTGAATGTTGCCTTTTCTATGATTTGCCCAAAATTTATATTTTGTGAAATTTTTATACTTATAAAAGGACTAAAGGAGTGATTGGAAGGAGCTTTTGGATTATTATTAATTTTTTTTATTCAACCATTCTTTGTATTACAAGGAGAACCGTTCATTTGATGCTAAATTAACCCTTGATCTACATATGTTCAAATGTCATTGAATTCTTCTTTTTTTGGTCACCATATATGATTGATTGATATTCCACATTTGTAAAAGCTATTTTAATAAAAATTATTCTTTCAATTTTCGAAAAATAAATGCTAAATTTAGATTATTTTTTCATGTGTTCCATTGAATAAGGTCTAGAAATCGTTACGATGGACCTAAGTTTGAACTAATTGGTTATTTATTAAAATTGCCTAGTTGTACATTTTCTCATTATTCTACCTCTTCATGAAAAAGAATTCACTACTCACTCTTGGAATGTTCACAAAAAAATTTGTCTGACTTTTCTGTTAGAATATTTGCACTATCTTGTGCATTCATATATAATGATGGTAAGAGCATTTATTAAGCTTTTTTAAAATTATTTTTAAGCTACAAAAAAGAGCTTTTATAAAACTTCCACATGTAGATCTCCTTTCTTACCAAAGGAGATGGTAAATATTAAAGTAAGAACTACACAAAAAAAAAAAAAAAAAAAAAAAAAAAAATTCAAAGAGCAGCACTTTAGCAAATAACTCTTTAAAAACTTTCACAATGGCATAAAAATTTAAGGCAAAAAATATAAAGCTTTCAAAAAACTCACGTTGTAAATGTTGTAAGTTTACTATGGATACAACATCACAATAATTGTGTTACAAACTTCAAGAAGTCGGGCAGTATTATTATTAGGGGTTGAAATTATGCGCGAATTGAACTAAAAACAACGATATTTGAGTCGAGCAAAATATTTAAAATATTTTTAACATATTACTTTGAATCTGAAATGTCAAGCTCGAAATGGAGAGATTAGATTGAGTGCTCCTCAAAAACTGTTGAACAGATTCAAAATGAATGACCTTTTATTTTACTAGGGATTAACCCGTGCTTAGCAAGAATGTTTTATTTTGTGCATGGATATTTATAATTATATTATATAATTATTAAATATTTTTAAAAAATATAAATATATATAAATCTACTTGTGATATTTTAATAATAGTGGAAATAGTTTTAGTTACTATAGTATAAAATAGATATTAAGATTGGTTAATAGTATTGGTTAAGAATAACTTTATAATTTTTTAAAAAAATTTACTTCGTTTGTCCCATAATGATGTCAATTTTTACTCTTGATCGATTGAGAAAATAATATTTTAATTATAGTTAACATTATAGTAATTATGAGCTTAAATAGTAAATTAAAAGATAATGGTTACCTGAGTAGTACTCCTTCCATCCCAGAGTAAGAGTGTAAAAGTAAAGTAAGAGAAAGAATGAGTGGGATGGGAGACGAAATCACCTGTACCACTTGGTGTACCACTAGTGATCCAACGATTATGAGTTAATTAAGTTGCCATTAAGATTTTATCATAAATAATAATAGTCGTCGGATCACCAGTGGTACACAAAGTGGTACATAGAAGTGGTACATGTGATCTCATCTCGTGGGATGGAATAGTAAATTGATTGGTGTTGTGGGTATGAAAGTAAGGTACGAGAGAAAATGAGTGGGATGAATAGTAGTAAAGATTATTTGCCATTTTAGGAAAAAGACTCTTACTCTAGGAAGTGCTAAAAATAGAAAGTATGGCTCTTACCCTGAAACACATGGAATAACTTTTAACGTAAATAATAAGTTAAAAGCAATAGTTACTATATATAGAACTAATGCTGATAATAGTAATTTTTTTCAAAAAATACTAATAATAGTAATAGTTACAATATATTGTAACTATTCTAATTAGTTAATATTATTGTTAATAATAGTTACTTTATATAGTAACTATTACACTTAACTAATATTACTAATAGTAATAATTATGTTATATAATTAACTATTACAATTAACTAATAATATTAATAAATAGTTATCTTATATAATAACTTTTACATTTAACTAATAATGTTTATAGTAATAGTTACCCTTTATAGTAACTATTATACTTAACTTATACTATTAATAGTAATAGTTATTTTATATAGTTAACTATTATAATAAACTAATACTATTAATAGCAATAGTTAACTAATATAGTAACTATTACAATTAACTAATACTACTATTAGCTAATAAGAGAAAAATGAAAAGTGACCTAATTAAAATGCTATGGATGATGTGTCACCATCAAAAGCAAGAGTTACCCAAAACTTGTTCACATGGCACCACCTAATATAAAGTCTGACTTTTTCGGGCTGGGCCAGACAAGGGATTGACCCGGCTGACACTAGGCTTGTGAGCAAGGCTATCAGGCTTTTCATCGGTTGGGCTACAGTTACAAGTAAGAAGTAGTATGGGCTGTACTTTCATCACAACTTCTATACAGGATGTATCTGATTATTATTTTTTTTAACATAAAATTGTACTCCCTCGCGATGATTTAAGGTTCTTATTTTCCTTTCTAATTTGTCCCAATTTAAGATTCTTATTTTACTCCCTCTGCCCCAGTTCCGTCCCAGTTTAAGGTTCTTACTTTCCTTTTTGGTCTGTCTCAGTTTAAGGTTAAATGGAAAAGTATGAATAGTGCCTTGGAAAATCTTACCCTCAAAAAGTTCATTTAATTACAAAAAAACCATTACATACATAACTTACTTTTCACTCATTTGCTATATGAATAGTGTTTGGATAATTATATCCTCATCTCTTTACTTTTGTTGACCCATTTTTCTTTGTTTTACACTTGTTTTCTTAATAAGCGTGTAAAGTTAAACTGAGAACCTTAAACCGGGACGAAGGGAGTACTTTATTACCTAAAATGAAAAACGGAACCCACTTGCCATTCTCACAACAAAAACTCCACACCCACTTTCTCTCTCTTACTTTACTTTTCCCACTCACAACATTTACTTTTTCTTAATCCCCGTGCAAAGTCAAAATAAAAACCTTGTAGTGAGACGGAGGAACTACTTAATTATATTAAAAGAAAGGCTCCGGACCTATAGACCTATAAAGTTATGATACATCTCTATCTACTTTACGAATTTCAAAATTATTGCAACAAGAGATAATTGTTTTTATATCTAGGATTAGCGGTTCCATGTCAAAGGGTTCCATGTCAAAGGGAAGGTTATTCTTTCCTTTGATATAGTCATTCGCAAGGGATGAGTCTGTCAATAAATATAAATGAAACTTTATAATAATAAAATTATACTACCTCTGTCTCTAAATGAGTGTCCAAATTTCATTTTAAGGGACACTGAAAATCTCAACTTTTTGAACAATTTGGTAACAACGATTCATATATAATCTTGTAATCTCATTTCCAAACTTTTAGTTTTGCACATATAAAGAAACCGGTGAAAAAAATTTCGAAAAAAAACATTTAGTGAGAAAGTTATGTTCAAAAAAGACACTCATTTAGGGACAAGAATTTTTTGAAAATGGACACTCATTTAGGGACAGAGGGAGTAGAAAATTGACATAGTTAAAAACTTAGCTATTTAATCTATAAACGTGTACTAATATTGAGATGAATAATTAATATCATAAAACGGAAAAAAATTAAAAGCATTTTTGGAGTCCTAAATAATACCAGTATTTTTTTTTTGGCAACTTTGTAAGTGCATTTGAAAGTGGGCCGAAGTTCTTTGTCCTTGTGTTGTATGGTTGATATTTGATAGTTAATTTTGTAACATTACTTTATTCTTTTATACCCAAAACTAATCCAACTTTGTTTTTTGAAATATTTTAAGTGCTTTTAATGTCTACTTAATTGTCAAGTATCCTTTTTGTTATCATCTTTATTTGATAAATGCCATTGAAGCCAAGCTTTTTGTTTACCTAAGAAAAAACCGAAAAAATAATCCTTACTGCTGTATACCAAACCAAAAACTCAATCAAACTACCGAAAAAAAAAAAACTAACGTCTTATAGTATTTAATATTAATAAATCAAAATACTTTGATACGGTATCTTTTTTACTCAATACCGTACCATACACACCTAGCCTAGAAGGTGTGATCATCTAATATATTGGAATAGCTAGAATTTATGATTCCTATTGACATTTTTCTGTAATTTTTTATTTTTTTGGTCTCATAATAAATTTTACATTTTTCGTTTTGGTCTAATTAAAAATAAATGTCGCGTTTTCAAATAAATGAATCATCTTCACACAACTCTATCATTGTACGAGCAAATATACTAACAAACAAACTATTTCAATACTTCTCTTTGTTTACTGATTCAAGGTACAAACTTTCAACAACACAATTTTTTGTAGTTTCAACTTGTTGAAAGTGCAAATAATTGTGTTGTTGATTTCAATTATGTTTTAATATATAATTTAGTAGTTTTTCATTTCTTTGTCGTTTAATAAATTTCTCTCCTTCGTGGGAGCCGTTGATTTCTCTCCTTTGTGAGAGCCGTGGATTTCTCTCCATTGTGAGAGCCTATGTTTGTTTGTTTGTGTGTTTGTTGGTTTGTTTGTTTGCTTTTATATCTTTCAATTGCAATGCAATCTACAATGCCGAATCTTGCTTCATCTCAAAACAAAGAAGATGCCGTTGTTCTTGCTGCACCAGGGATGGTTCAGAGATTTTGGGATATATGGTGGACGTTAACCATCAACCCGGATTCTGTATGTCAAGTACTCAACGCAATATATTACCATATAGGGGATTTCTTGAATGCTGAATTAAGGCAGTGTCCAAGTTATACTTGGAGTAGAATCCGAGTGTCTCAAACTTTAGATCGGAATTGTCCTTGTTGTAGGTTAAGAAATGGATCTACTATGGATATTTGGGGTGAGCCTCCGGCCTTTGTGGAGTGCCGTCTCTTTTCATATTATTAATGCAATTGAACTCGTTGTTTGCTCAAAAAAAAAAAAAAAAACAAGTAAAACATATTTTTTAAAAACTCTGATAAATCAACTGTGATATTTATTACGAGACAAATGGAGTAATATTCATCAACAAGATATATCCATGCATATGTCTCAAGTGGTTGTTGAATCCATCAACTTGTTTATCCCATTTTCATGCTAATTGGGACATCTATATTTTCACCCTTTCAAGGAAATAGAAGTCACCCTTTTAATAACAAAAAAAAAGCAAGTCTAGTGAGTTATCCAAAGTAAGGTGGTAGAGCCGTTGGGCCAAAGTTAATGGTAGGCCCATTTCTATTACCTTTTAGTCAGCCCACCTCAATTCGCACAAGAGAAACGAGTTGTACACTATCGTCACCAAATCTTGATGATTTGGATAGGCATTTAATTAATGTGTAAGCAAAGCAAATCACAAAATAATACTCCCTCCGTCCCACTCGAATCGAATTAGGACAAATTTCTATTTTGGGTGTCTCATTCGAATTAGGACAACCAAAAAATGTAAATGTTTTATTTAATGAGACTCACATTCACACTCGCAACAACTTTCAACTCATTATTCTCTACCCCACTTTCTCTCTCCTACTTTACTTTTCATACTCACAACACCTACTCCACTAACATTTTTTCCTTAATCCCCGTGCCCACCCCAAAAATCCTAATTCGGGTGGGACGGAGGGAGTATACTACATCACTCAGTCTCACCTCACTTGAAACTTAAGAGGTGAGAAAAATAACGAAGAAAAAATATTAAAATAAGGGAAATGTGTGATAGAAAATGAAGAGAGAGAGAATGAGTGGGGTAATAGTAGTGTTGGTTAAATAAATTGAGTGGTGTAAAATGAAGGGAGATAATGATTGGTGGGATAGATTCAATATAAAATTATTGCAAGTTGACTATTTTAAAGAGGTCTCAAGTAAGCTGAGACATACCAAAATGGAAATAAGTTTCAAAGTTTATCAAATTAGTACTAGCAATTTTTGAAAAAAAATATAGATTTTTAACATTGGAAATTGTGCTTTACCCCCTTTTTTATGACAAAGAAAAATTTATTATTTTACTATAAATTTACTCTCATTTTAAAATAAGCCTTATTCCGTCACTGTAACAAGGAATAGATCTGAAATTGCTGACGTAAAAATTTCATTATTTGGATGTTTTTAAGGGGTGAGATTGGCCATGGTTTTCAATTTACAAGATGAATTGAATGTTTGTTGAAAACTCGTATATTGCCAAATTCATCTGAGTCATTTATTTCGTAAAATAAAACATGCGATTAAATTTCGCGCATTATTACCCATATTGGTGACTGGTCCAGCCACCAATTAGTTGCTCTTCATTCGTTTGATATTGAATCAGTAATAATCACAGAGTTGAGATCTCCTGTACCACTTTTGTGTGCCACTCCATGTACCATTTGTAATCCAACCGTTCACATGTTTACAAAATATTACAATAATATCAATGTCAATAACTGTGAGTCATTAAATCACTTGTGGCACATGAAATGGTACATGAAGTGGCACGGAGGATTTAGACTCGTAATCACAACAACCACCAATTAGTTGCTCTTCGTTCCATAGGTGGCTTAAATCTGAACCAAAAGGAAATGTAATACGTGTTGCTCCATAAACTCAACTCACCCCACTCTTTAGTTAATCAATCCCTAAGGCATGCTACATTATTTGACTTTCTAAGTGACCAGAGGCCGATTTACAAAGGTCAATTCTGGATAATTCTTATTTGGCTCCTTGGGTAAAAGCGCATTACTGTACGTGCACTCTGTTTCCTACGCATGAGCCTCCATAATGTCTAAAAGGTTTAATAGAATATCAATATCTATCTTCAACTGGTCAATGTAAAGTTGAAATGAGTAATTACAAAACTATATCTTTAATTATTTTATTTTGGACAAAATGTGCATTTAGTCCGTCTATAATATAATAAGCATCACGTTCACTTGCTAATACGGGTTTACGCATTGTTTGTAATATGGTAAAACTGTAATAACATTATTTACTTACGACAAAGACTTGTGTGCGGAATGCACAACCCGTCTCATCCATGAGACGGGTCGGTTTTTGACCCGCCCGCCCGACCCACGAACCGGCTCCAGGACCCAGGGGTCGACCATGCCACATGGCAGACTCTCATAGGCCTAAATTTTTAATTTTTTTTTCCTTTTTTTTTAATGTTTTTTTTTGTTTTTTTTTCGGTTTGTCAAAAGTAATGGTTACTATAACTTAATGTAATGATTGTATTCATATAAAATAACAGTTTGTATACATAAAAGTAATACATACTCCCTCTGTCCCAGCTCACTTGAGACTTTTTGACCAAAACTGGTCAACTTAAGGTCGGTTTGACCAACACTTTATAGAAATATTTATGATCCAAATAAAAATAAAAAAAATGTAAAATGATCACCATTAAAAATCCTCTCAATAACAATTTTTAAATTTTTTTTTGGAACATAAATATTTCCATAAAGTCTTGGTCAAACCGACCTTAAGTTGACCAGTTTTGGTCAAAAAGTCTCAAGTGAGCTGGGACGGAGGGAGTATATACAGAAAAGTAAAAGTGTTTTTTTCTATGTTTTCTTCGTTTGCCAAAAGTAATACTTATTACAACTAAAATGTAACGAACATGTTACTTATATGTAATAATGTTTATACATAATTGTAACACATATGTATAGAAAAATTAATAATTCAACCATTTACATTTTTAGAGCTAAAAACACTTGATTAGTGTTACATGTAAAAGTATTACATTATCTATAGAAATATGTTATAATTTCTTTAATTAAAGTGTTACATTTACATTCATATATGAGTTGTTACTTTTCAAATGTTACTTTCTTTCAAAAAATTAAATCAAAATACTCAATATTTTACATTTTTGCAAAAGCATTATTACATTTCAGTATAAATGATAATTATATTTAGATATTGTTTGGGTTACATGTAATTATAGTTAGTATTACATATGAAAAAAATGGGTAAAACGAGCTTTTGTTTTTGTAAAACAGGTGTTACGTTATCTTATGAACAATGTTACTCCCTCCGTCTCAAAATAGATGTCATTTTGGGAGTTAAATTTTGTCTCAAAATACTTGTCGTTTTGCTATTTTCAAAGTTTTTTTATTGCTCTATACCAATTATACCCTTAATAATGATAGTGAACTATTTCTTACCTAACCATTTAATTACCTAGGTAGTTGATTCACTTTAGGGGTATTTGAGACTTCTTCACATGCATTAATAGCATTTCTTAATATGTGTGAAACACTCCAAAACGATATCTATTTTGAGACGGAGGGAGTACTTTATATGTATACAGTCATTACATTAAGTTATGGTAACTATTACTTTTGGTGAACGGCTGAAAAACCGAAAAAATAATATAAAAACTCAAAAAAACCCTTTTTTTTTTTTTGGGACCTCTGGGAGGCTGCCACGTGGCAGATCATGCCCCATGGGTCGACCCGTCTCATACATGAGACGGATCCCCTTGTTCTCATGGGAGACCACCTCTTTACTTAATATGAATTGAGTTATTTATTTGAGTAAGTCTTGTGAAAAACGTGTTTTTCCTTAAGCAAAGAAAAAACGTATTTTTCAAAGACGCTGGCCATTATACTTCGAAACAAGTGGTGGCATTTTCGTAAATACTGGGAACCATAGTAAATGCCCAGTGTTAGTATTACAAAAAGCCAGTGATTTCAAACTGGCATTTATAAACATGAAACTGACACTTTTCTTAAGTGCCACTGGTAATGTTAAAAATTGCCAGTAAGTACACTGGCACTTTTTTACATTGATACTGGCACTTATTAAAAGTGTCAGTGGTAGTGTTAATAACTGCCAGCCATTATACTGGCACTTGTTAACATTGACACTGACACTTATTAAAAAGTGCCAGTGGTAGTGTCAATAAGTGCCAGTGTGCATGTGCTGGCACTTTTTTACACTATCACTGGCACTTACGATCAGTGCTAAACAACTTCCCGTTAATTACAAAAATGCCACCGCGCCAAACTTAAAACACGTTTTACGCAACCTTAACGTAAAACACGTTTTTCCCCACATTTTCTCTATATATTTTGAGATGAAATAAAAATTAAAGCATAACACTTGTTATTATGAGACCAAATAGAAATCACGTTGATATTCCCCGTGTCTTAAAATCTCATTCATGCAACATTAGCTTATTAACCCCTGTCTTCATGTACTAATCTTCATATGTACAGTGAGCTTTAATTTACAAGGAATAAACTCTCGTCTTCTTTCATTCTATTATGAAATTGATTCACTCGTTGTCCCAATTTTGTACTATAAATTATGATGAAATATTTTATCAATAAGAATTATAATTTTACCCTCCTTAATACCAATATAAATAACACTAAATTATAAATTTTCCCCCTTTACAAAAATATATAACTAATACTCCCTCCGTCCTAAAATGTTATTCACACTTTTTTCACTGTAACTACGAAGGATCTTTGAGCAATAATTTTAGTTTGACTCAGTTGTACTAACGAAAATCTAAAACTTGTAATTGACACACCATCAACAATACTATCAACAACAAGTTTTAGATTTTCATTAGTATAAATAAATCAACCTAAAAGCATTGCTCAAAGTCCATTTGCAGTAACATAAAAAAAAGTGCGAAGATTATTTGGGGACGGAGGGAGTATTAGTTATATATTTTTGAGAGACATGAAGAAGTCGAAGGTGGAATTGAAGAGTTGGTTTTGGGGGAAACTAGTTCCTCCATAAGTTATAAAAAATCAACTTTTTAACCCTTAATTCTAAAACCCTACACCCTAAATTCTAAACCCTAAACCTTAAACCTTAACCCCTATAAAAACAAGATTTTTTATAATTTATGGAGAAACTAGTTTCCTCCAAATTTTTCTCGGAATTGATTTTGTCCAAAATTTCAGCATCTGAGAACATCCATCATTTGCCTTTAGAGTGGTTGTTGCTACGTGGTTTCTATTTGTGTACGAAATGAACAGACGCCGTGAAAGTCGGTTGGCAAATAAAAGTCGGCAGTATTTCTCGGATATGTACACGTCAGCAGGAGTGAGTAAACCGATCCATTGAATTAGGGGAGTGAAGTGGAAGCCACATCGATGTTCCATCATAATATTTACACAGAAATACCTCAATCGTGCTTTAAAAATAATAATTAAAAAAAATACCTCAATTTAATTGAGCCAAGTCTTGGTCTTTTTTTGACTAACTACATTTTGACTTGCTTTTCTTCGTGAGAAATGTGGTTGACAATTTGATATGGATAAAGATGAGATTGAACTGTAGTTACTGTACTGTTTTTTTTTTTTTTTTTTTTTTTTTTTTTGCATTTACCATATAATCTCACAATATTATTTTATTTACCTCCTAGGACAAAGAATATTTTAGCTAACCATATAGTCCCTAGCTAACATCTTCCTTAATATTTTACTAACTACACCCTCTCAACATTTTACTTTCACCCCAACCACTATCCCCTTAGGCTGTCCCTCACCACCTTCTCCAGTCAACAACTCCGGCGACCACTCCGGTGCATTTTTTTTTTTTTTTTTTTTTTAGCTTCAGTGACCATCCAGCAACCAAACAGTTGAGAACTTTCAGTTGTCAACTAAACTACTAATAACACGAACAACTCCGGCGACCAAACAACTGAGAACTTTTCAGTAAGTTCTCAGTTATCAACTAAACTACCAAGAACATGAACAACTCCGGTGACCACCAACTCCGGCGACCAAACAGTTGAGAACTTTTCAGTAAGTTCTCAGTTGTCAACTAAACTACTAAGAATATGAATAACTCCGGCGACCACCAACTCCGGCGACCAAACAGTTGAGAATTTATCAGTAAGTTCTCAGTTGTCAACTAAACTACTAAAAACATGAACAACTCTGGTGACCATCAACTCCGGCGACCAAACAACTGAGCTACTAAGAACATGAACAACTCCGGCGACCAAAATAACTTAGAACTTATCAGTAAGTTCTCAGTTATCAATTACAAAGAATACGACCAACTCTGCGGAACAACTCCGACAACCAACGACTAAGAACTTCTCAACTATTCGAAAAAATTTCACCACTTTTCTGTTGTTCTTAGTTGTCTACTAAAAAGACAACCAACTCCGGCAAACGATCAACAACTGAGAACTTATCAGTAAGTTTTCGGTTGTCGATTAAACTACAAACACAATGAAGAACTTCTCGGTTATTCAAGATGTCAACTGGGAAGGCGGCTAACTCCGACCGACAACCACACAATTTATTATCTTACAACAACTTAAAATTTCTTAAATGTTCTCAATTATTTACTAAAATTGTTCTCGATTGTGTACACAAAGCATCAGTTGCTAATTCTTGACTAATGAATCACAGTACCACAATAAACCAATCTGAAACATATGGCATTAATAACCAAATAAAAACAATACATACTCATCAGCTTGAGTTTAATGTCATAAACAATATATAACCTGTTGGGTTTCGATCAAACATGCGCAGCGGAATTTAGCATTTAAAATTTTGAAACCCAAAGCCCATACATCCGTTCATATGATTAAATCAAATACAATAACATGAATATAGGATAAAACTAACCCTTGATGGCTATTAAATTTTCTCTTGGTCTTTGGTGGAGATTTGAAGACTTGATCACGATCACAAAGCTTGAACACGAACTTTGAAGATGATGATTTTCACCCTCTAGCGGTATCCACACTTCGAACGAATATCAAAGGAACTTCTTTGATCTTGGTTGCTAGACCAAATTGTGAAACCCGTTTTCACAATGAATTTGAACTATATGGAATTTTCTCTCTTGTGTATTATTTTGTTCTTTGACCAAGGATGTCTTAGAACAAAGTAAAACCTCTCTCAAACTCTTTGGAGACTCACAAAAGGGCTATCACTGAAGTTCTGGCCGAACTCATCCTTTTATACACAAGCAAGACATATTCCAAATAGGAATCTTGTGTCAAAAGACATTCCAAATCGAATTAGGAAAGTGCCAGCCGACAGTACTGTGCGGCCGCCCAGAATACACTGTGCGGTCGCACATTTATCTGAAACAAACTGGTACAAATCTGAGCTAAGTGTGCGGCCGCCCAGTCCACACTGTGCGGTCGCCCACTTCCCCAGAATGTCCAGAATTTCCAAAATTCCAATTTAGTCCTTTTAAAGATTTGTTCTATTGTGTGTGACCCTCTAGGATTATACTAAGTTGGCAATGGGTTCAAACATGAAACCATAAGATATGATTAGGTTCTAGCAAACCGTCACACCTACCCAAATAGTATAACTAGATACAAGTTCGCATTCCTTTAGAATATGTCATAATCCCTTTGTCCACGATGTCATTGAACACAAGTCATGGTCAAACAGTCAACTTGTTTTTGTTCAATACTTTCTCGATTCCGAATATGTTGATAATCCAAATGCCATTGATCCAATCAATTCATTTGAGTCCGGCCGGACATTTCATCAACACCATTCCTACGAGAGGCCCAAGCTTGACATCTCTCCGAAGAGGGACAAATCCATTTAGCTTATTATTCTTCCCTACGTGAATCCGATTATGCCAATCATACCCTTTATAACTTCCCGGTTAAAGGTAGCGTTTGAATATGTCAAACATAATGTTCATCAAGTGGAAGACTATAATAACTTCATGTCTAAGGATTCAAATGACATAACTAATATGAGATATATGTTCGACATAGACCATGACATAAATCTCATACAGCGGGTCATGTCCAGTACCTCGTTCCAAACAAGTACCCATAAATCTAACATGATCATCGCATGATCATTTAGCCTTTATACTAGTGCTTAACAAGTACTAGGGACGGAGATTATTATAAGTAAACATGAACAATAATAATAATCAAAACATCTCTTTATTGATATGAAATAAATGATAACAGTTACAACGTTTATTAAACGTGCCTAGGGCACCACCACCAACATAACCATGGCTCAAATATGCTTACCTAGAGGGAGTAACAACCTCGACATAATTTATTCGAAAATGAAGCCGGAGAAGGCTGCGGATGTTGGCCGGCGACGAAGTTGAAGACGACGTCGGCAAAGACAGTAGGATATCGGCTCTTCACCGACCTGCAGAACCTCGACACATGGTTGTGTCATCAAGGGCATCTAATCGCCGCCGTTCAGCCCCATATTGTCCGTTTGTATCGCCGGAGAGGGAAAGAGAGGCATCCCCAACACCAATTGACCCCCCTCCTTGCAAATTAGGGATTTGAGCTCCCATTTACAACTTCCACACCAAACAAAGCTGTACCAATACCCTTCCTAGTCATGGCCACACCTACCCTAAACCTAGGCGCCGGCCAAGAGCAAGAAAACCTGGGAAAATTCCGGCCAAAAGGCAAAAAACCGAAGCAAAATCGAATCCCGTCACTTTCCCGATCTGGACCAGAAAAAAATCAAATTCCGGATTCATCAACCGTTGGATCGTCTTCAAATTTCTGGATCAGGTTCGAGACACCTAGGCGCACATACTGACCGTTGAGATCTGAAAAATATTCACCTTAGAGGGAGATATGGTCGTCGAAAAAAGACTGGCGAGATCCTCAAAAAGTTACCCTCACTCACTATCACCTTACCGGAGATGGGGGAGGGGAAGGGGGAGGGGAGTCATCGGCGGGGTTAGAGGAGGGGTGGGTTGCCGGAGGTGGGGAGGGAAGTGGTTGCCGGGTTTAGGGGAGAAGAAAGGTTGCGCCGGTGACGGGAGAAAGGTCGTCGGGGATAGGGGAGGTGTGGGTCGCCGGGGTTAGGGGTGGGGTCGCCGGTGGTGACGGGAGAAAGGTCGCCGGTGGTGACGGGGAGGTCTGGGTCGCCGGGCTTAGAGAGAGAGTGAAGCGTGCGTGTGTGCGTGAAAGGGAGGAGGGGGGTGGGTTTTTATTTATATTAGGGTAGTTTCATGATTTAATAATTTTAATGGACTAGGCGGTAAATATGAAAATTAGCTTGGATTAGATGGTAAAAGGAAATATGGCCTTGGATTAGATGGTAATTTCAGTTAGAATGGGGGATTAGGTGGTAATTTTCTCTTCTTTTTTTTTTTTGAAAAAATAAATTCAATTGCATTAATGATAAGAACATAGACGGCACTCCACATAAGCCAGAGGCTCACCCCAAATATACATTGGCGATCCATTTCTAAACCTACAACGAAGAAAGTTTCGATCGAAATCTTGGGACGCTCGGATTCTACTCAAAGTAAAACTTGGCATGGCCTCAAACCGGCATTTAAAAAATCATCCGTCAGATAATATATCACTTTGAGCACTTCACATAGAGAATCCGGGTTGACAAGTAAACGTCCACCAAATATCCCAAAATCCTGAAACATCCTTCTACAGCAAGAACAATGGCATCCTTTTTGTTTTGAGATGATGCGAGAATCGTCATTGTAGATTGCATTGCAATTGTAGAATAAAAACAAATTGACAAACAAACAGACATACAAACATACAATCAAACACAGACTCTCAACAATGGAGAGAAATCAAAGGCTTTCACGATGGAGAGAAATTATTTTATGATAAGAGACACTAAAAACAAAAAATTAGTAAGTAAACATAATTAAAAACAATAACACAATTATTTATAATCTCAATATATTGAAATTACAAATAATTGTGTTATTGAAAGATTTATATCTTGAAACAGAAAGAAAGAAGAAGAATCACAAGAATACAGTACAAGAAAGTTTGAAATGGGTAAAGGATGAAGAATATTTATTTTTATTTTTATTTTTTTTAAACAGGTTTTTATTAATTGATAATGCCAATGAAGGCTACAACTGGGCCTATAATAGGCTAACAATGGGTAAAGGATGAAGAATATTTATTTTTATTTTTATTTTTTTAAACGGGTTTTTATTAATTGATAATGCCAATGAAGGCTACAACTGGGCCTATAATAGGCTAACACAAATGCCATGAAGGCTACAACTAGGCATATAAATATGCTAACACAAATCTCCCTAACGGGATTCGAACTCGTGACCTCCGCATGGGAAGCTAACACCGGATACCGCTTGAGCTAGAGCTCTTTGGTAAAGGATGAAGAATATCTGGAAGAAAAAGAAAGGGAAAGTAACCGCCTCAGCTTGAACTGTACTGTTGATAAAAGATTTTGTTATAGATTTGTTAACAAAATATTAGAGACTAGTGAAAAAAAATTGGTAGAAACAATTTTTTGAAAATGAATATTTGTTTAAGGGCAGGGGAGTATCATATTTGACATGTTAACGTTTTTAAAAAATAGTACGTTTTACTGGCTTGTCCATTATTTGTACAGTGATACACAACCAGTACTTAAATATTTAAAAATAAAATATTTATTTTTAAACAAACTAAGAAAGAAATTGCAATATTATTATTGGATGGAGTTTGAAAATGTGAAGTGTTCAAATAAAACTTTAAGCAAATGCACGGCTATTGATGAGAGAGGGCGATTGTGCAGTAACATTGAAAATGTGAAGTGTTAAAATTTGATCCAACAATAGTCCATCCGTCCCACCTCTCACTTGATACTTAAAAGGTGGACACAATAATTAAGAAAAATAATAAAATAAAAAAATAAGTGGTAAAAAATAAAATGAGAGTATGAAATTATGAATGGTGTAAATAGTAGTGTTGGTTTTGGGGGAAACTAGTTCTTTCATAAGTTATAAAAAAAACCACTTTTTAACCCTTAAACTTTAAACCCTAAACTCAAAATTTTCGCTTATTAAAAATTAAAAATTAGCTATTTTAGGGCAGTTTCAAGTAAAATAAAAGTACAATAAGACGAAGACTGAGGAAGAAGTATGTTATAAAAAGATGTTTTGCTTAGTAATGATGTCATAGTGAAAGTGGCGGTTTGACCTTTCGAGTGTAGTTGTCTGCGGAAATATAGTTAGAGGCCAAATGAGAAAAACGATAAAACCATGCACTTTAACTCATTAAATTATGCTTTAAAAAAACTCAGAGAAATAAGAATTTAGTATTTTGCAACAAAAAAAAAAAAAAAAACTCATTATATTTATAGTTAAGAACATTCATAAATTTAGCTAATGAGTACTCTTTAAATAATTAAGAATAAAAATATTTTAATATATCTTTTTAAACTTCACTGGATTATCTGGATATCATAAAGAAGACTCTTGTCCACCTTGTATGATTATTAAATTATTATATGGCAGATAATTACTTTGTGTTTACTGGAGTGTTTGTTTATTTAACATTAAAATATACAGTATACTCTTTACGTCCCAGCTTACTTAAAATTTATTTTAATTTTGGTCAGACTCAGCTCACTTTTACTCTTGACAAAGGTAGTAATTAATTTAACAGAACTCATTAACATTTCTTCCAACTCTATCACTATATACTATTATCTCTATCTCAAAATAAATAGCTTTTAAATAAGTGAAAACACTTATTAAAATTTAATTTTTAATAATAAAAATTTGTGAAGGTCCTTACTATCCACTTTCAAACTTAATTTTGCACGTATAAATTAAAATATAAAAAATATAAAAATGATTAAAATCATTTAAAATACATCTTAGAACAAAAAAGCTATTCATTTATAAAATGGTCTTCATTTTACTCCCTCCGTTTCAAAATACATGACGTTTTAGGGGTTAAATTTTGTTTCAAAATATTTGACGTTTTACTATTTTCAAGACATCTTTCCTCTTGTTTTTCAATTATACCCTCATTCATTAATTGTGAACTATCTCTTGTTTAAGCATTTAATTCTCTAGGTAGTTGGATTCTTTTAGGGGCATAAGTCTTTTTTATATGTATTAATTGCATTTCTTAATATATGTGTAGAAGTCTAAATCGACATGTATTTTGAAACGGATGGAAATCGTAAGGATGGAGTAAGTCGGAGGTGGTAAGAAAATCTAATTTGTATTGCAAACATGTCTGCTTCACTTTCATTTTTTTTTTCTCCGAATTTCTGGTCCACTCAAAATGGCCATAACTAAGCTAGCAATCATTGTGCTAATTGAATTAACTATAAATAAAGTTAATAATTACGAATCAAAATTGTGTTAATTGTGACCATCACTTTTAGAAATAGAGATCCAATTTAATGTCATAACTGAGGGAGGTATGTTTTTTTTTTCTTTCAGTTTTGGTGCAAACTGAGGGAGGTACACATGAATGTGCCTTTGTTAAGACACAAATCCAAATTGAACTCTTTTTGGTCTCAAAAGAAACACAGAAAAAAAAATAAAAAAAAAATTGAACATAAATAAATTTGAGCGCACTATGGAAGCAAACACCTTTACGTTAGATTCATTAATTCTAGGAAGGTGGGCATCCTATTTTGCATATGTTTGTTATTTATTTCTTTACTTTTCCTTTTTTTCATTTTATTCTGTAATTTTTTTTCAAAATAAAATAGATATAGGTTCTGATTAATCATATCATCCATCTGGTTGGTTGAGCTTCAAGACTCGTTATCTAATTAAGATATAATTTATTTATTTTTAATTTTTCTTTTTGGCTATAGTTTCAAGGCCATTCAAATTAATCATACTCCATCTGTCCTAGAAAGATAGTCTTATTTTGATTTTTTATGGTAAAAAAAATAAACTTTGACCAAACATTGGTGTCGATCTAATGATTCTAGTGAAATTCTAAAAGTTATAATTGATTAATCATTAAGTGATTTATCAATAACACATTTTAGAATTTTTATTGTGATGATTAGATTGACACCAATGTTTGGTCAAAATTCATTTTTATTGACCATACAAAATCAAAATTAGATTATCTTTCCGGGACAGAGGGGGTATTTCAGATTAGATTCTATT
Organism: Campanula takesimana; assembly: GCA_026119855.1. Classification (NCBI taxonomy): domain Eukaryota; kingdom Viridiplantae; phylum Streptophyta; class Magnoliopsida; order Asterales; family Campanulaceae; genus Campanula; species Campanula takesimana. The sequence goes on from JAOWBW010000013.1 coordinate 2,935,763, forward strand.
TTCTTGCTTGAGAATTCCTTCTTTTTTTTTTTAATAACCGTCATTCGAGACGGATGGAGTAGGCTAAATAATATTGGGGTGAGACTATATGATCCCTCACACTCGCTACTCCCGTGCAGATATATATAGATATAAATTTGTTCAAAATATATTATCAAGGATATTACTCCCTCAATCTACTGTTACATTTTTCTTTTATGTTCATCTTAAAATAAATGTTGTGTTTTTAAATAAGAAAATAGTTTTAGTGTAATTTTACCATTGTATGAGCAACATATAAGCAAGTAAAACATATTCATTTAAAATTTTGACAAATCGAATACAATATTTATCACATACGGTGGAAGGGAGTAAGTTATTTGATTTTCAAATACAGGTTTTTTACAATATTTATCGATTTATATTTTTAATTTTGCACTTAATAAACAGAAAATTTAAGAACGGAGGGGGGTTTACTAAATTGGATAAATGTCTCAATTTTTTTTTCTTAATACAATTCGAGAAAAGGGTGATGATTCAGAAAAACAAAAAAAAAAGTGACACAGCTAATAGCCTAACATCACAATCGATCGTTGCAGCACAACAACAACTACAGCATAACAGTTCCCTCCCCTCGAACGTGGAGCGTGAAATATGGAATCGATTATCTCGTTCATTCATGAGCCAAAATAAATAAAAAAAGGAAAAAAAAAAACCATTATGAATGAAAGTAACAAATACGGATTATAAATGAAAATGCATGAGAAACCAAAGTTGAAAGGGTTGGCGAGATTTCCATTTACTTAGATTTTGAATGATTGAGTCGCATAGATGATGACAAGGATACTACCCCATGAAAAGGTTCAATCCATCATATAACTGGTCCATTAAGCTTGGTTGGGTATGTATCCGATTTGATGTGAAACACAACTTATAAATTATTACTCTTAAACAAACAAAAAAATATGTACGCTTTTATCCCAAATAATTTTGTTCATTTTTCCTCTTAGTTGTGAGAAGTTATTCTCACTTTTTTCGTTATTAGTTTAAATAATGAAACTTAAAAAAACATATAAAATTTTACTTTTGGTTATACTTCTTAAAATTTAAAATTGTTGTTGCTATATCGTTATAAATATTATCAATGTTTTAATTTGTTTTCAAATATATTAAATTAATTTAAATTACTATTCAGATTTAATTTAAATTATCAATAAAATAAAATAAAAGACTAATTTTCTAGAGAAGGGTGAGTAAATTCGATTCATACATTCGAATTAAAAATCTCAACCTTGATTCAAATCTCAGTTGAACGCTCATACTAACAAATTACTAGAGATGCACAAAGACTTTTCCAAGCATAACTTAGAGACGGCCTAATAGTGGCCTTCAAAAAATTCTCTCGCGGATAATATTTGGTATTGAAGACACGACAAATTAAAACATTTGCTTCGACAATAAATATCTAACCAAGCATCCAAAACATTGCATTAAAGAGAAATCCGAACATCAGATAAAGGCTCTCAACACGATAGAGAGAAGTCAAAAGCTCCCGACGAAGAAGAGTGTACAAAGTAAACTTGTTCAGAATATCTCTCAAAATAAAACTTATATTCATATATTATTTAAAGGGAGATAATGATTTTCAATCTCATTTCTCTCCATACTTGGACCAGCTATCACTAATATATAAATATATTTTGGTTCGAGATTAGTCATCATTACTCGAGATTTGTTAGGTTATTTACGTATAGGTCTTATTGTAATTATTACATTTTGAACGAGAAAACATTGTTTGTGGAATGCTGTCGTATTAAATTCTATTAATTAATGCAATGATGTATTGTTAGTTTTTTTTTAAGTAATATATATATATATATATATTAAAGTAATATTTGTCAAATTTTCAACCGTTTCTCTTTATCCAATCTTTGTCAGCATCCAAATTTTATCCCCTTTCCTTCTATGTTGTATCTATAAATACCTCACCCCAATTCCCTTAAATCTCCTACCCGAACTCTCTCTCTTCTCTCTTTCTCTCTCTCTCTCTCTCTCTCTCTCTCTCTCAGACTTTGATCACGTAGCCATGACCGGAGGTTACGAGCCAGTGCACAAGGTGAACTTTACCGAGCCAAGAAGCTTCGCGATCGCGCTTAAATCAAACCTAAAAGAAACCCTATTCCCAGATGACCCATTCCATGAATTCAAGAACGAGCCATTGTCAATAAAAGCGAAAAAAGCTGTTCAATATTTCGTCCCGATATTCGAATGGTTGCCTAAATATAATCTCAAGTTGTTCAAGTACGATCTTTTAGCCGGGATCACAATTGCTAGCCTTGCCATTCCTCAAGGAATCAGCTATGCCAAGCTTGCTAACATTCCTCCTATTATTGGTCTTTGTAAGTTTATTTTTCACCTAATTAAGTCATTCATAATTGCGTATGTCTTATAAATAACATAAACTTTTATCATAATACTAGGGGAAACAAGGTTTTATGGATTAAAAAACTGTCAGTTTTACTATTAAAATTGTCAGTTTTACTATTAAAATTGTCTGTTTTACTATTAAACTGTATGTTTGTCGGCTATAATCATTAGATTCATGTCTCTGACGAATTTGACAGTTTCAGCGGATGGACCGACAATTTTAGTAGCAAGAGTGATATTATTCACATGTTTTCAGTTAACTGATGAAAGAGCACACAATTTTAAAGTTAGAAACAAGAAGATTATAATTGTATAGGAGATTGGGTTCCTAGTTGTGGATCCTTTATACACCCCCTCTGTCCCATAACTATGTGAACAAATTGCTATTTTGGGTGTCACATTGATAAGTTACACTTTCCTAAAATGACAGAATTTTTTCTATTTATCTCACTAATTCTCTCTTCTACTTTACTTTTACACTCACAACACCAATCAACCTACTATTCATCCTTTAATTCTCATGTAAAACTTATTTTGTCCACGTTGTTATGGGACGGAGGGAGTATATTCATGATGCATTTTCACATACAAGAATTCTTTGGCGATGGAAAGAAAAGGGAAAGTGCTTTAATAAAGCGTTACCTACCAGCACTTAAGAGTTTTTTTCTACCTCCTAGAAGGGTGTAGTGTATCATAACGGGGTTGCTGACAACACTGTTCATAGTTTGACAACCATGCAACCGTAAATATATGTCATTATTATTATAAAGAAAGATTAATATTGTCTTTATGAAATTACGCCTATGTGAAAATACTCTTGAAAAAAAATAAGAGAATTCCTCAGTTCACGTTTAAAAGACAAACATTTCAATTTATATTTTTATATCTTTGTGTTTCATATAATTTATATTAAATTTATAAATTTTTAATGTAACATGCAAGAAAATTATTATATTTTTAAATAAAATAAAATATGAGAATAAAAATGAATATTTATGGCTTAATTTGTTAAAGCAGACTCTTTAAACACGTAGCATTCTAAAATAAAAAGTTCAGCTCACGCTGTCTCCGCGCCATCCAAATTTATGGTCACACGTAAACATAAAGTTCAGCAACTTAATTGGCTTTAGCTTCACTATATAGATCCTGAACTACTTTTCTCATCATAGACAATTGATTTGGAGCTGAAACCTTAATTTATCTCGTAAAATGGATTGATTTGATTAACATTAAATTGTATGATAATTAACAATGTTTGGATTAATTATATATGCATGTGTGCATGTTTATGGCAGATTCGAGCTTTGTTCCACCATTCATATACGCAGTCTTTGGAAGCTCAAAGCATTTAGCCGTTGGGACCGTGGCGGCTTGTTCTTTGCTCATAGCAGCCACCATTGAAGAGAAAGTGTCTGCAGAAGAAAATCCAACATTGTATTTAAACTTGGTCTTTACTGCCACTTTGTTCTCTGGTTTGATTCAGACTGCTATGGGTTTCTTAAGGTACACAATATTAATTATGTACACAAATTAAATTTTAAGACTTTATAATAAGTTCACATTATTTTGGTTACTCATTCTCCGTCACAAAATGAATGTCTAATAATTTTGTTTGCAGGTTAGGAATATTGGTTGATTTTTTATCGCATTCGACGATATTAGGGTTCATGGGAGGGACGGCGACACTTATCTGCCTTCAACAATTGAAGGGAATCCTTGGGCTGAAACATTTTACTACTCATACTGATGTTGTTTCAGTTCTTCATGCCATTTTCAAGAATAGAAAGGAGGTACTTTTTATTTCACATTCTCTCTCTCTATATATATATAAATGTTTAATTTAATTTTCAACTACCTTACTTCTATTTTAACCAATATACTTGTATATTTTTTTCACGAAAAGCACGTACCACAATTCGAAGTATTGGGTGCACGTACACCCAGTATGTATAGTGTGCGTCCGCCCTTGATATATACTATGTGTGTGTGTGTAAAATGGTTTATAACAACTTAGTTAATTGGTTGTATGCACTGCAGTGGAGATGGGAGAGCGCAGTTGTGGGAATGATTTTTCTTGCATTCCTTATGTTCACCAGATACGTGGTCAGTACATTTCTTTTTAAATTAAGGGGTTTATTTAATTAATTTTATGGTGATCCATTCCTGCCAGGGTGAAGTATATATATAAAAAATGATTGAAGTAATTAAAAATGAAATATTTTGCAGAAACAAAAAAAGCCAAAGCTGTTTTGGGTATCAGCTATTGCACCAATAGTCACCGTCATTACCGGCTGCCTTTTTGCTTATTTCGCCCATGCTGAGAAACATGGCATCCCTATTGTAAGTTCCTAATTTAATTACACAGTATTAACAGCCTTACTCTCACTATATATATACTCCCTCACTCCCACTCGAAATAAAATTTTGTTAGTTTTTTTTACTGTTACTAAGTTATTTAAATAAGAAATAATTATATTAATATAAATTTAAAATCTTTTATTGAGAGTATTATTAATAGTGATACAATATCAAATTTTAATTTTTTTTTTGGATAATTATATTTCTTCAAAAGACTTGGTCAAACTAAAATCAAGTTGACCAAAATCCTATTTCGAACGGGACGGAGGGATCATGTAATATGGGTTATTTTTTTTATTGCCAATTGATTTTGAGATGAAACCTCAAATTTTATCATAGTATCAAGACTAGGACCGAGTCTTTATCAATCAAGTATCTCACATCAGAAATTAACTGACGTTGCCATCACGGTAAAAAAAATCTCGAATACACCTCTCATTACCAATTGGTATTGAGATGAAACCTGATTTTTTTCTTGTAGAGAATCTTCAAACTTTATCGATATTATAAATAAATAAAAAATATATTTTTTAGAAAAAGATTAATCAGTAACTGCTACCGTTTTTATGAGATCTATGGAGTATGTTAATATTTGCTTTTTTGTTAATTAATTCTTGTTCTAGTATCATAATCAGTTATGTCATTAACCTAGTTATCCCTTACTCTTTTTTAGCTTCCTCCGTCGCATCACAATTAAGGATAATGATATGTATAGTGAAAACTCACATTGAAACTCTGTAATGTAATCGGTTGCAATGTAATAAATCTAACTGGACCCCACTCATAAAAGCTCATCCAACAGATTATACAGTTTCACTATGAGTTTTCATTATAATTTTTCACTGTGTGTATCATTGTCCCACATTTAATTAGAATCGAAACTTAATGATCTCATCTTTTAAATTCCCATACGCATCTTCCGGCTAATTTTGGTCGGGTAATTTTCAACGTTGATAACGACCATGTTTGTGCAATTAAGGTCACTGGTCTATTTGTTTGTTCCTTTATGTTGATATCTACCTACAATTAGGCTCATGCATATTCTAAACTGGCTAATTACTATTTATAGCCAAATTAGTCCATTTATTAGGAACAAAAACAATAAATTATATTCCAACTTAAGTAATTTATTTGATTTTTTAAATCTTATTGCTATAAAATGAGTGTGAATTAACTGTTGAAGCTGGCCTCCCACCGACTTTTGTTCTTATTAAAGTAATTCCATTATCATGAATGGACCATTAAAATACAATTTTAGAAAGATTATTAATCCTTCTTTTTTAAGGTGTGATCTAAAATAAAATGATGATTTAATTAACATTATTGATCATCATAGATTGGGGCAGAAAAAGAAGTAACCATAAGCATGCACATGGCATGTAGCCACCTTTTTTTAATACATACAAAAGATTAGTTTAATGATCAGTGTGATTTAATTCTGAACAAATGTTGATATCAATTTAATTTAATGATCTCAATAAATTGTTAAAAAAAAATTGTCGATACATCATTAAAGATATTAAAACTAATAATAGTTACAATTATTAAATATTATAGAAGCAAATAATTTTTGTGTGAATTGTTTTTTTTTTTTCTTATTTCCTCTCCTTTGTATTTTATTTTAATTTTTTATTTAATACAGGTTGGTGAGCTAAAGAAAGGGATTAATCCTCCATCCTATCAAAATTTGAATTTTGACCCCAAATATATATCAGCACCCCTGAAAGCAGGACTCATCACAGCCCTAGTTGCTCTAGCTGTAAGCTCAAACTGATTTGCATCTTCTAAATCACATAAATTTTAATTATAAGAGCATAAAAAAATATAAGATAATTTCAACAAAAATATATTGCTTGCAGGAAGGAATAGCAATTGGGAGGAGCTTTGCGATAATGAAAAATGAACAAGTTGATGGCAACAAGGAAATGATAGCTTTTGGTCTAATGAACATTGTTGGATCTTTAACTTCATGCTATTTAACTACCGGTAATTCTTTTTACGGATTACATTAACATCCGTCTCATACTATTGTAGTTGGCTTGTCAAACTTTGTAAAGACTTATTTTTATAATGTTTGTCCATTTTGTTGATGATTTTCAGGACCGTTTTCAAAAACTGCTGTGAATTTCAACGCTGGATGCAAGACAGCAATGTCAAATGTCGTTATGGCATTTTGTATGCTGCTCACTCTCCTATTTTTGGCTCCTCTCTTTCGTTACACTCCCCTTGTTGCCCTTTCGGCAATTATTATGTCCGCAATGCTTGGTCTAATTGACTACGAAAAGATTTATCACCTCTACAAGACCGATAAATTTGACTTCATCATTTGCATGGCGGCTTTCCTCGGTGTTACCTTTATTAGCATGGACGTTGGCCTCATGTTATCAGTAAGTATAATTACGTTTGTTTCAAAATGAATGTTTATTTTTGTTTCTTATTAAAAATAAATTGATCTATTAATTGATGTTGCACTGCGGAGAATAATTGATTTTATTTTTTAGGTAGGATTGGCATTGCTGCGAGGCCTTCTATATATTGCTCGACCTGCAAACTCTAAGCTAGGAAAATTACCAAACTCGACATTATATCGTGATGTAGAACAATATCCCGGCGCAGTTGGGATTCCGGGCATCTTAATTCTACAACTTGGTTCCCCTATTTATTTTGCAAATTCTGGTTATATAAGAGAAAGGTTTGTTTCCTTGCATTTCTACACATTCATCCTTAGTATAAATGATTGATTAGTTTTTTATTTAATCAAATACCTTATAATTCCTCTTTTTTGTTCAATTTTTTTAATAGGATTTTGAGATATGTTAGAGATGAACAAGCCCTTACAAATTCTCAAGGGAAGGATATCGAGTATATTTTACTAGATTTGGGAGGTAAGAAATCAATTTATTTTAATCAAAAAATAATTATTAAAAATATGCTTTGACTTAAATTAGTTCTAATAAACTCATTTTTATTTGGAAAATGCAGGAGTTACATCCATCGACATAACTGGAGTAGAAACCCTCGTTGAAGTACGAAGAAGTATGGAAGCAAAGGAAATTAAGGTACATATTTTCTCTCCACCAAAATAAAATGTGAAAATCTCGAGAAAAACTTGTTTTATACTGTAAAACTTGTTTTCATCTCTTAATGTAAACATGTTTTACACATCTCTTAGTGTAAAACAAGTTTTTTGAAGGACGGACTCAAATAAAATACATCATCTCTCAATTTTTGATGCATTTAATATTATCCCTGAAAATACTATAATTAATCTCACTTTGATTTGAAGGTGGTTATAATTAATCCGAGGATCGAAGTGATGGAGAAGTTGATAGTTACGAAATTCATCGAGATGATCGGGAAAAAATGTGTCTTCTTATCAATTGAAGATGCAATAGAGGCATGCCGATTTTCGCTTAGGAGCTCGAAGCCAATATTGAATGGAGAAGACTTATTGGTAGAATCGTAAGAAAATGAACAGTGAGATATTGTAGAGTTGACGATGCAATGTAATTTAGTTGTTGTACTACCAATCCACAAATTTGCATAAGTTGTAAAATGGGTTTTTTTCTATTTATGAGATAAATAAAATTAATTTTGTTATTCTCAGGGCATATCCATGTGTTATATAGCCTAATATTATAAGATGAAACCTAATCAAATGATGATGCCTGAAAGGGTGGATCAGTGTCCTAGTAAGCAGTAAAGATGATTCAAAGTTAACTTGAAATAGATGATAAGCATAAGCTAGCCTAAAGGTCTCCGGACGAAAACGCTCTGATGTTAGAGCGTGACTGGATAAGAGAGAGAGAAAATAAGTAAGTGGATAGGAGTGAGAAAAATGAACATTTTGGTAAGTAGCAATAAGTATGGAACGCCCGAAATGGAAATAAGTAGCGATAAGTATGGGACGGGGGAGTACGTATTTATGAGGAAATCAATTAGAGTGGAAGCTATTGAAAGGCATATTTGTATATGTGTTGGTTGAATGTTGAGCTTTGGGTAAGTCCGACAAAAACCCTTTGCCGACCAGCGACCTCAATCTTCCGGACCGCAACTGTGGACTGGTCCTGGTGTATTGGGGCTCGGGCTCGGGCCACCTTAACAGATCTTGCTCGGTTTATACTGTTCACTAAATTTGATAAAAAAATTAACAAATTGACTAAAATTATTTTGGGGCAGCATTAGTCGAATCAAAGGGTCCAAGTCCTATTATTTGGCGACAATAAATTAAATTACTCACTCAATAATGAATTTCTATATAGTATCATATATTCCACCAAAATAAAGGTGTACAAATCTAGGACTCCTAATGAGTATCTCAATATCCGTCAAAAAAAAAAAAGTATTTCAATATAATTAGATTTTAACTCTCATTTCATTGATAAAAAAAAAATCCGAATCTTGTGCGTGCTACGGAAATTACTGCATTGAAACTGATCTCTTTGAAAAGGAAAATATACTTCACATTGTTTTTTTTTTTTTTTCCTTGTCGAAATTGTAATTAACACCTTAACACCATAAATCTCTCTAGCAAAATGTTTCAACTCTATTTTTCATTTAGCTCCATCTAACTCAAAAACAAAAACTTGCATGAGACGGTCACACACATGAGCGGGTTTTGTTGAGAGAGTAAATGGTTTGCCCCCTATGAATGGGGCGTGCATCGAGATCCGTACACAAGACTTCCTCTTAACTCAATTGTGTGTCTTGTGATGTTATTTTTGGGAGGCAAATAAGTTAATTATAGACAAATGTTACAACTCTAATTTTCAGTTTAACATTTATTTTGTAACGTAGTGAGTAATTATTGAATTTATTGCATGCAGGATGATGATAGGCTACATAATGACTGATCGAGATTCATTTTCTCCCCAAGTCTCTCTCCCCTCCACTGAAAACTCCAATCGGAATTGTATTTGCTCAAATACTTTCTTGACCTAGTCTTTGACTTTATATTATCAGATTCAAAACCGTTAATATCGCTACATTATCTAACCTTCCATTTTACGAAAATATATTTAATCAACCATTCCCCCTTTATCCAATCTTAGTTAGTCATCATCCTTTTTATCATCTTCCCTTCTTAACATTCTTGTATCTATAAATCTATATATACCTCATTGCTCTCTCTCTCTCTCTCTCTCTCTCTCTCAAGCATTATATGACAGGAGGGGCTCAAGAGCCAGTGCACAAGGTGAACTTTGCACCACCGAGAAGCTTCGCGAAAGCCTTCAAATCAGACCTAAAAGAGGCCTTTTTCCCAGATGATCCGTTCCGGGAGTTCAAGAATGAGCCTTTCTTGCAAAAAGCCAAGAAAGGAATACAATACTTTGTTCCGATATGCGAGTGGCTTCCTAAGTACACCCTCAGTAAGTTCAAATATGATCTTCTTGCCGGGATCACCATTGCTAGCCTTGCCATCCCACAAGGAATTAGCTATGCAAAGCTTGCTAACATTCCTCCAATCATCGGTCTATGTGAGTTTTCATCTAAACCGCTCGTTTCTTATATTTTATAAAAGGACAGCCTGATGCTATAAGAGTCTTCACTGTGCTTAGATCCAGTGAAGGGTTAGGCCCACATATATGGGCGTAATGTAGGTCACTACATTATTGTGTTAAAAGATAAATCTTGACTTAAGAATTTACATTTAGTGTCATGAATATTTATGTTAGAGACAATTATCCCACATCGGGAATTAACTAGCCAAGCATTGACACTATATAAAGATCTTGGGCTACTCCTCCCATTGCCAATTGGTTTTGGGATGGAACCTCAGACTTTATCAATTTACAATGATCTACAATAGGAATTTGTGGATTACATAAAAATCTTGGTGCAAGTGTAAGGATATTTTATTTTTATCTACCGACGTTGTGTATAGAGATTAATCCCATTTTAACAAGATAACATATCAAATTACTATATATACATGTGCTTATATATAGTTCAAATTGAAATATATATGATTTTGTAGATGAGGGAAAAATCTTGGTGCAACACACACTAAGCAGACCACAATCTGGTACAATAACAGCTCTCATTATACGTAGGGTCCGTAGATGGGCCGAGCCCAATGAGCAGTCCTAAATTGGTAGGCTTAATATTTACTAATACTTGCATTTGTGAGTGTATATTGTAGATTCAAGCTTTGTTCCGCCTTTCATTTACGCTGTTTTTGGAAGTTCAAAGCATTTGGCAGTTGGAACTGTAGCAGCCAATTCATTGCTGATAGCCGAAACCATTGAAACAAAAGTGTCGGCAGATAAAGATCCAACATTGTATCTTAGCTTGGTCTTCACTGCCTGTTTTTTCTCTGGCTTACTTCAGACTGCTATGGGCTTCTTAAGGTCTCATACAAATAAAATTAATTCAACAACTTATATAACCTTAAAATTTGTGTTTAGATTTATTATAAATGTGCTTTTGTTTAGTAGTCGTTCGAGTATTTTCTGATAATTAAACGGTAATTAACAGATTGGGAATATTGGTGGATTTTCTTTCGCATTCAACGATTGTTGGATTTATGGGAGGGACTGCAACAATTATCTGCCTTCAACAATTGAAGGGATTCCTTGGAATGAAGCATTTTACTCCTCATACCGACGTTGTTTCAGTAATTCACGCCATTTTAAAGTACAGACACGAGGTTAATTATTGACTTAATTGATTCACAAATTTTCGCTCTCTTATGGAAATCCTCTGTACAATGTGCTTGTTTAGTAGATCATTCCATTCCGTGATACTCCCTCTGTCCCAGAAAGATAGTCTCATATTGACTTTTTATGGTCAACATGAATTAACTTTGACCAAACATTGATGTTGATCAACTCATTCTAGTGAAATTGTAATTGACATATCATTAAGTGATTTATCAATAACAATTTTTAAAATTTCATGGTGATCATTAGATTGACACCAATGCTTAGTCAAAGTTCATTTAAGTTGAACATAAAAAGTCAAAATGAGACTATCTTTTTGGGACAGATGGAGTATTTTACTAAGAATTTGATACAATGGTAAATTAAATTGCATGAAAATAAAATGAGCAATGTAACGTACCAATCATGCGCTAACTTGTTTAATATGTTGTACAGTGGAGATGGGAGAGTGCAGTGATGGGAGTAATCTTTCTGGCTTTCCTCACAGCTACACGATATGTGGTGAGTTTTACGTCCTTAACAAACATATATAGATGGATATATAATTTCTACTGGCGCGATTTTTATGTGAGCGCGCGTATTTGATAAATTATTGGAATGAAATGAAATGTTTCGCAGAAGCAAAAAAGGCCGAAGCTGTTTTGGGTATCGGCTATAGCACCAATATTGACAGTTATAGCCGGCTGCCTATTTGCTTATTTCGCTCATGCAGAGAAACATGGCATTGCAATTGTGAGTCCTTCCCCCTGCCCCATAGTACTCTCTCCCTCTCCCTGACTCCCTCTCCCGAAGATAGCCTCATTTGACTTAGTGATGGTCAAACGCAAGTGAACTTTGACCAACTATTAAAGTGATTCTAATCATCCTTGTGAGATTTATAAAACTTATAATTGAAAATCAGTGATTTATCAATACCACTTTTTAGAATTTTGTTGAGATGATTAGATTGACATTAATGTTTGGTAAAAGTTCAACCTTTAAAAGTTAAATGAGACTATCTTTCTGGGACGGAGTGACTATTAGCTAGCTTTTGATTTCTAACTTTTGGGGTCTTTTCTCTTGAACTGTGTATGCAATTCAGGTTGGTGAGTTGAAGAGAGGGATAAATCCTCCCTCCATTCAGCGTTTGAACTTCGACCCCAAATATATAGCAGCCCCTATGAAAGCAGGATTCATCACCGCCCTCATTGCTCTAGCCGTAAGCATATAATTTGCAGCTTCAAATAACTTACTCCCTACGTCCCAAAATGATTTGTTCTTACTTCAATTTTGATTTATAGATATGCTCAATTTTCTATGCTTTCTCAGCAATCATGATCAGTTGATTCAGGCTAATTAATTACAATGTCGTTTCGCAGGAAGGAATAGCCATTGGAAGAAGTTTCGCGATCATGAAAAATGAACAAGTTGATGGGAATAAAGAGATGATAGCTTTTGGTTTCATGAACATTATTGGATCTTTCACTTCTTGCTATTTAACCACTGGTAATTCTTGAAAAAAAATCTACTTATTCAGTTTAAGCTTATTTTATAAGTAAAAAGGCAATATATAACCTCTTGATACACGAGCTTTCATTATATTATCTGAATCCAGAAAACGGGCAAGCCCACATGGACTTAATGTAGACAGTCTTTCCTTCCATTTAACTGCTAGAGACTGCTTCATCAAGTTTAATACTAGTGATTATATTATTTCATTAACTAAAATCCTCATATGATCCCTCTTTTTTAATTTTTTTCAGGTCCATTTTCAAAAACTGCTGTGAATTACAATGCTGGCTGTAAAACAGCCATGGCAAATGTGGTTATGGCAATATGTATGCTGATGACTTTGCTGTTCTTGGCACCCCTCTTTAGTTACACCCCACTCGTTGCCCTTTCCGCCATTATTATGTCAGCCATGCTCGGTTTAATTGACTATGAAAAATACTATCATCTGTACGAGACTGATAAGTTCGATTTCTGCATTGCCATGTCTGCTTTTCTTGGTGTTTCCTTCATTAGCATGGACATTGGCCTCATTATATCGGTAATGGCCAGTTTCAATATTTTCGCGCATTTTCACTATCTCCATGTATAAGTAATAATCCTGTGAAAAAATCACAAAAACTTGGTCACGGATGTTAAGTTGAAATGACCATTTTTTTCAGGTGGGATTGGCTTTGATACGAGCACTTTTATACGTTGCTAGACCTGCAAATGCTAAGCTTGGAAATATACCAAACTCGGGTTTATATCGAGACGTTGAACAATATCCAGGTGCATCTGGAATACCCGGAATCCTTGTTCTACAGCTTGGTTCCCCCATGTATTTTGCAAATTCCGGTTATATAAGAGAAAGGTTAACTTCATTTCTTTTTCTTTCTTTCCCAACAATTTAGTTTAAGATTCTAACAAACTCAAACATATATCTAACTTTAATTTTGTTGATTTTGTCTTAGGATTTTGAGATTTGTGAGAGATGAACAAGCCATCTCTGATTCTCATGGGAAGGACGTTGAGTTTATGCTACTAGACTTGGGGGGTAAGAATAATAGATTTTATTTTTATTTTTTTCACAAAAAAAGGATTTTTTTTTTTTTTTTTTTTATATTAATAAATGTCTTAAGCTATTAGAAGAGTGCACTGTGCATTTGGTGGGGATTGAATCCCTAACCTTTCATATACAAAGGGATATCGGATGCCGATTGAGCTATACCTCTTTGGCAATAACAATACTACTTTTTCCGTGGTACAATCAATGTACAAATAAGTAAAACACATTCTTTAAAACATTTGACAAGTCAACTATGACGCTTATTATCTTATTGAAGAAGTTCGTTAGTTCCTCTAACACGATTTTGTAATGACATATATAGGGGTTTCATCTATTGACATAACCGGCGTAGAAACCCTAGTCGAAGTACGAAGAATGATGGAGGCAAAGGACATTAAGGTAACAACCTACATATCCTTCCATCTTTAGATATCTTGCCAATGTCAAACGTAACATTATCACGAGAAAGTGAGATATTCTTGAAAGTATTCTAAATTATTTTTATTTTGATTCGAAGGTGGTTATAATAAATCCGAGACTGGAGGTGATGGAGAAGTTGATGGTAACGAAATTCATCGATAAGATCGGGAAAAAATTTGTGTTTTTGTCAATTGGAGATGCAATAGAGGCATGTAGATTCACACTTAGAAGCAGCTCAAATTCAGAAAAGGGACAAGGATCTGGAGATTATTCATAGTAATTAAAATCTTCTACATTTATACATGTACAGATGATGATCATATAATCTAGCCCATCTATATAAACTGTAAATTTCTTTTGTAACTAACATGTAAATAAGAGGTAGATGATCCTTTTCAAAAAAGATAAAAGAAATAAGAGGTAGATGATGAGATTATTGTAAACCGGTTTAAAGTAATTAAATGCCTCAGTTTTATTCATTGTCACTTGTTCTTGGATAAAACACATCGTACAAAAATGTAAAAAATTACTCCCTCGGTTTTAAATGAGCGTCTATTTTCAAAAAAAAAAAAATCTTGTTCCAAAATGAGTGTTTTTTTTTAACATAACTTTGTCCCTATATATTTTTTTTTCGAATTTTTTTTCACTGGTCTCTTTATACTTGCAAAACTAAATGTTTGGAAAAAGGATTACAATATTATATACGAATCTTTGCCACCAAATTGTACACAAAGAGTTGAGATTTTCATATTTCCCTTAAAATAAAATTTGGACACTCATTTAGGGACAGAGGTAGTACGTTTTTTTAATTTTAAATCATAATGTGTGATTATTTTTGTAATTTTCAATTTTAATTTGTATTTTCTATGCCATTGATCTTACTCTTTAATCGAATTAAATATAACCCGAAAAATATTAATACTCCCTCGGTCCAAAATAAATAATTTTCATTTATAATAATAGTTTTATTTGTCACAAAGGAGTGACTCAGTGGTAAAGCCAAGTTTCACCCTCGGTGAGCGATAGGGTTCAATCCATCTCCTCGCCTCCTTCTGGCGTGGACATAGTAAAAAAAAAAGTTTTATATATTTATAAAGCCTACACTATTCCTCAAAAATATATACTCCTATAAAATTATACATACAAATATACAATAAAAAAAATTGGATTATATTTTCCTTAAAAATGAATAAATTGGATGGAGTACGAAAATAAGATTTGTTTTTTTATGTATCAAATATATGGGCGCCATATTATGTAGCGATAGGCCCAAATATTTTCAAAAGCCCGTCAATTATGTCACACAGTCTCTTGCCTCTGTTTCTTTTGAGAGCGCACGGCAATATTGCAACAAAACCTAAACGACCAAATCGTTTCAAAATTATTTATCCTCTAACTAAAGGTGATTCATCTGCTTACTTATAGCTCCTGATTTTTGTACTTCATATTGAATTGGGTTAGTTTATGAATTGATAATTTTTGTCGCATTTGAACAAGTTTTGATTGATGTTTCGCTTGAATAATGTTAGTTCTAAGAATTTTGAATCTTATTGATTGATATTGATTTTGCTGCTTGATTTCATTTCATTTACTTGTTAATAGAGCAAGATAGTGATCATGTCATTTGAGGCATTTTTCGCCTAACTTACATTCAATGTAAGTTGAAATTCATCAGATTCTTGCAACAGAAAATTTTGGGGGAAACTAGTTCCTCCATTTTAAGTTATAAAAGTCTTGTTTTTATAGGGTTTAAGGGTAATACTAATATTAAAAAGTGAACTTTTTATACCTTCTTATGGAGAAACTAGCTTCCCCCAAAACCTACTCTTCTTGAAATGCTTATTGTTTTCATTGGAAGCTTGCAATTGATGCTTTTCGCTTCCTCCTTAAGTTCCATGGATGGCTTTTGATCGTTACTAGAATGCTAAACTTGCTTGAATTAGTAGCTTGCGATTGATTGCCTCCTTAACTTCCATGTATTCCTCTATCAACGTGTTTTATTTTGATTTGTCCTAGTGATAATTTCAGTGACAAATGTGCGTGTTAATTGTGATAAACAACTAGGTTGAATTTCGAGGGGCATAGTTGTGTTGCTGTCCACTGTAATTATCTCTTAAGCGCTGCTGTTATCTTCTTCTGTTGGCTTCGGATAGGTATTATTCTTAAATGGTTTAAGTCCATTTCTCTAGTGATTGATAGCAATTCCAGATGAGAGAGTGACCGAAATATTCATGAGCGACCGTTAGCGAATTTGAATTTTCGCATAAGGAGTGTGTGATTGTTGTTTTCTGAGCGGTCTGTGTTATTTCCTTCCCATTAGGCAAATAATTGGGAAGCTGATACTCATTTAGCATACAAGCGCTGGGTAGGAGGGAGCCAGAAATCACTTTAGGCCTCTTGAATTACTTGTTTCGCTCATTTATACGTATGGTTACCTCGCTTCATATAAGTTTTCCGAAGGTCACTGAGATGTGATTTCTCCTGTTTAAGACTCCGGTATGAACAATCCATAAGGTCATGGGTGAACATAGCATAGGAAAAAGGTGAACTTAAATGGGATGAAAACCGTGCCTCTAATTGTTTTGATCATCGTCTGCAGCTCGCAATGTTTTCATCAAGGCAATTGTAATCATTATGCTAGTTTCTCAGTCTACTATTGTAATTTTATGAGATGAGATTTTCATAAGAGCCCATGTATACCAAACTTCTTTTTCATGCTATACTATACATTTCAGATGCTTAAGTTTCCTTTTATTTTATTGGGTCAAAATATATGTTTAAGGAACCACCTAAATTAGTTTCTTGCCAGATTAGCCCAGCCCATTACAGGGGCCCATATTGTTTGGACTCTTTCAAAATTCGGCCCAAATTTGGAACCAGATACTCCCTCCGTCTCAAAATACTTTTCGTTTTACCATTTTCAAAGTTATTTTGTTTTTGTATACTCTTATTAATAATAGTAAACTATCTCTTGCACAAGCATATAATTGCTTAGGTAGTTGGATTACTTTAGGGTATACGAGACTTTTTCTAGTACTCCCTCCGTCCCAAAATGATCTTTACATTTAACTATTCAAACTTTTTAAGGATATAAACACTTGCTTCACTAGCCATGTTGTGTTTATGCACATTTAAGCTTAAATTGTATAAATGAGAAGAACTTTTTGGGAGAATGAATAATGGCAAATGCGAAGATCATTTTGGGACGGAGGGAGTATTTCTTTAAGAGTCGTGCAAGTGCTTTGTTTGATTTGATTTTGTTTGATATGAAAATGCATACTTCGCTTTATACGAGTAGTAACTGTTGACTAAAGACCTCTAACTCAAGCGGTATCCGGTGATAGCTTCCCATGCGGAGGTCTCGAGTTCGAATCCCATCAAGGAGATTTGTGTTAGCCTATTTATAGGCCTAGTTGTAGCCGTCATAGCCATTTGATGTAGCCTACGGGCAATTTATCTATCATTAATTAAATTTAAAAAAAAAAAAAAAAAAGTAGTAACTGCTGACAAGTTTCTAGATGTGAATGTGCCTTAGACTACCCACAATGGGTGTATGAATAGGTGTATGAAAGTTGGGGGAGGGGTATGAAACTATTGTGGGGGGTGTATGAAATTTGGTGTTTGAAATGTGTGTATGAAATAATTCATACGGGTTGAATTTTGGGGAGGGGCCTGCGCAGAGTCCACGTGGCGACGGCTCATTGGACCGCAAAAGGCGCGTGCTCCACACGGCCCGATAGGGCGCGTGTGGAGCCGGCCGGCGGCTTTTTTTTTTTTTTTTTTCCCTTTGGCGACACGTGTAAGCACACCATTGGTCCGCTGGATTTTCGGATTTAATTTTTTAACTCAATTATTTGAGCTGAATTATCACCTAGTAATTTTTTTTATTTTTTTTTATTTTTTTCGCCAAAATTCAGCATTTTTTCCCTATAAAATGATGCAAGTTTCATTAGATTTGGACACCAAAAAAAAAACTATCTTTTCTCAATTTTCCTTCTCCATTTTAGCCTACATTTAAAAAAATTCATCATCTTTTGAGTGAAATGGATCCCAATAATAATCCTCTCAATATACTAATCATAAAAATAAAGAATATATAAAAAATAAAAATAATATAAAGTAGTGGGGTATAGAATGATGAGTGGGAGGGAGATAAAATTTTTTTTCCAACTAACCATTGTAGGGGGGTTGTATGAAAGGGGTGTATGAAAGATGAGGTGGATAGGATAAAGTGTTAAAAGTGGGTGTTGAATTTTTTTTGGTGTATGAAACCATTGCTCATAGTCTTATGAAGATTTTACAATGTTGACACATATGGCTGTTTCTGGTCCGAGGTGGCAGTGCGTGTGCCACATCAGTTCATCTCTATCAAGACAGCAGATGCCAGTTGTCATATACCATCACAGGTGGACCGGTATTTTCTTTTCTTGAACTATAGTTATTCTATTAAATCATTTTCCTCTATCTGTTAGTTACTAACTCCGTCTCAGTATATAAGGCTTTTAGTTCGTCCCAGTTTAAGGTTTTTAGTTTTTTAAAGATTTGCTTGAAAAAACTTTGGGCAACTAATGAAAATTTAAAACTTGTTATTGATACACCATTATAAACACTATCAGTAACAACTTTTAAATCTTCATTATGATAATTGGATTAACCAATAATTATTGCTCAAAGTAGCTTCATACAAAAAAAAAAAACTAAGAACCATAAACTGAGACGGAGAGAGTTAGGGGTGAGCATGGTACGGGATGGTTCGGGATTGGGGTAATACCGCTACCGAACCATTTATTTTCGGTACGTAAATTTTTGTACCATAACGACTCGGTTCTAACTGGTACGGTTCTATCGGTTCTCGGTTTCGGGATAGACCGGTTCGGATATAATTTGGTTCTTCAACAACAATTGAAGCTTGAGCTAACAAGTCAAAATGAAAAAAAAAAAAAAAAAAAAAATACTATCAAGTAAATAAAATGCTATAAAGATAATGATCAATTTGCATGCTAACACATTGAACCATTTCAAACGTCAGAGCAAAGAAATATTCAATTTGCATGATCAAAAATCAAAATAAGTTTAATAACAATCCTAACATTTAAAAAAGTAGTAGGTTATTTTGTATACAGACTAATGATATTCCAACTTTTGGTAAATTAGTAGTATACTAGGTAACTTGAAAAAAGTAGTAGGTTATTTTGTATATCTAGGTAACTAATAGGTTATTCTATATCTATTGTATAACATGTATATTATGAGATTTGTGCATATTATTTACATATGTATATATAAAATAATATATTTTTAATTTATCGGTTCGGGACGGGATATCGGTACGGTATTTAACACTGAACCAAAACCAAAACCGAAACTTCGGTTCTATAGAAATCAAGTGCCGTACACTACTGTTATTTTCGATTTCGGTATTTTCGGTTTCGGTAAGGTTTTCGGTGTTTTCGGTTTTGCTTGCACACCCACCCTACCCCTAGAGAGAGTACTACATTTCAGTTTGAATAATAATTTTTTGGGTGTGGTCACTGGTCAGGTAAGGGGTGGGAAGTTGGGACCTATCATCTAACAACCGTGCGGCACCCTGGATCCATTCTTTAAATTTTAAACCACCACATTAAATATATCTAACTACCTATGTCCTTTAGGTTCGGGCTCTACCTCTACTTAGTTTAGAGATGACCCATACATTAATCAGTTTCTTCTTTTTCTTTTTCTTTTTCATAATGACATCGAATCATCTGGTGGTGTTCATAAATAAAAAGATTTGATTTTTCGATTTGATATGAAAATCAAGATATGGTCGTTTGAAACTTATTTGTTCAGTTGTTTATCTTAAACCAAATGGTTTGCATGGTTGTCATCTTAATTATCTATTATTTTTTTTGCATGTTAAATTCTTTATAGTATTTTCTCTTTTAAAATTTTTGATAATCAAGATGGAATATAAAATACTCCCTATGTCACAAATCAATAATCATGTTTGACTTTTCAAACATTTTAAGGTTACATTGTAAGTTTTGACAATTCAGTGATTTTGAACCCTTAATTTTAAAAATGCGACTAACTTTAGCTAGCCATATACTCCCTCCGTCCCATTTCAATGGGCACAAAGTGGCTCTCGCACGGGAATTAAGAAAAGTATAAGTATAAATGTTGTGAGTATGAAAAGTGAGTGGGAGAGAGAAAGTGTAAATGTTGGGGTTAATCTCACTTTACTACCCCAGGGTTTACATGTTGTATCACTTTGGGGCCTATAGTTTTATTTTTCTCACTTTAGAGCCTGAACTCTCATTTTCGCATCAATCTAGGGCCTAAACAAACATTCCGTTATATTTTGAATAGAAAGTGGGAATATCATATCCTAACACCTATTTTCTCTTGGGCATTTGATATTTTCACAAGAATAATGGTTGAACCAAAATAGTTTGGCAGTACACCCAAATCAATCCAAGGTTCATTAGCTTTGGTTTGATTTGGGAGTTTCGGTGATGTTGTTGCTCAAATTATCAGTCATTTTAATACCAAAAGTGATCAATTGACTCATGAGTTTTTTAAGTCACTCTGTTTGTGTTCTGATAGTACTCTTTTGATGTTTGGGTGATTCTTAAATTAACTTTTTTCTTTCAAAATTTTGGGAATTGAAATTTTATAATTATAATAATTCTCTCAAGAAAAAAAAAATTAATACTACTGTTTTTTGTAATTGTTTTCCCAATTTATGTGTGATAACTAGTTTATGCTTGATGTTGCTACTTTCTTTTTAAGTTATACCCATACCCAGGAATAGAAATAAAAAAAATAAAAAAATACTCACAATTAAAGGAACTTTCACATTAACTCCTGAACAGTTTGTTTGGGCCTATTAAATTGTAGGGGAAATAATTTTTAAAATAAATAAATAAGAAGGAATTACTTTATGAGTTTTTTTTTGTTTGGAACAGTGTTTCATAAGTCGAGAGTCTGAAAGCTTAAATATACTAATGATTTGAAAAGACCAAGAAAATGGATTTTAGATGGCACTTGTTAACTTTCCGTTTAAAATCAAACAAAACTCTTGACTGGGCTCTGAATTGATACAAAAACGATAGTCTGGGCCCTAAAGTGAGAAATATAAAATCATAGGCCCCTAACCGATACAACATGTAAACATTGGGGTAGTAAAGTGAGATTAACCCGTAAATGTTGTGAGTGTAAAAGTAAAGTATGAGAGAGAATGAGTGGGATAAATAGTAAAGATTCTTTCCATTTTTAGTAATGTGCCCATTGTAATGGGACGCCTAAAATGGAAGTTTGCGCCCATTGTAATGGGACGGAGGGAGTATGGTAGTTTGGGCTTTTTAAGTTCCTAGCATTATTCAATTTCCATGAGGGGTGAGCTCTTGAGTATTTTTGTCTACAATATTTAAATTGTCGGTGAATCAACTTCTTGTAAAGGGACTAGTAATTCTCGTGACACTTTTAGCATTACCACAAGTGTGTGTGGTCGTGGAGCCAACCCAAATTCTCACCATGATGAATCTTTTGCAACAACTTGCTCAATTTTTCATCGGCTCGATTTGATTTTAACAATCATATCAACATCGTCACATCGCTTTTCAATTATGTTTTTTTTTTTAATGTTATAATAAAAATCACTACATTGAACTTACCTTGAGTTTGATTTTAGCAATCATAAAATCTTGCTACCACTAGTCTGTGAGTGTGTATTCAACAATTAAACAAATCTACCAAGTACCAACATTTCCTCACTGCTTTTGCTTGTTCATTTAGGTTCTTCTTTTCTTTTCCTTTTTTTGTACAGAGTCAAACTCGAGACATTCCAGTATAAGAAGATAAGGGTCTATGTCATGTGAGTTATAGATAACTCGAGACATTTCAGTATAATAAGATAAGGGTATATGTCATGTGAGTTATAGATTATTGACGCTTTTTTTTCTTGGGAGTTATGTAAAATAGTTTAATTAATGTTGTTTGTAACTCTTTATAAAATGATTGTTCGCAAAGAATGTTCCAATCATAGACAATCATTTGATTCCCTTCTATACTGAACATGATCTGCAGCAGGCAGAAAAAGTGGTTGGTATATTATGCAAGGAATATTACAAGCCTGAATATTTATTTTTTTCTTAACAAAATAGAATTTCTTTTCTTTTATCCAACCAAAATATTATGGCCTTCGCTGGCCATTTTTGGCCTTTTTATTCTGAATTTGGTTTGCCAAGCTCCCTTTTTAGCAACGCGTTTTTCTTTAAACACTCTACTACCTCTTTTTTTATATATATATATACTTTGCTTTTTGATAGATTAGGTCAATCATTTCTAGTTTTTACTCACGTGGGGACAGTGTTAGATTTTATCTCTATTTTTATTTTATTTTTTTTAATTAATTTGAGCATAAGACAATCCAATAGTCATGTGTATTTTCATATACTCCCTCTGTCTCGCCAGAAATAGAATTTTGGCATCTTTTTTTATACTTTGACCAAGTAATTTAAATAAAAAATAATTATACTAATATAAATTTAAAAACTTTTATTGAGAGAATTATTAATTGTGATACAAGATTAATTTTTAAAACTTTTTTTGATTATTATACTTCTTCAAAAAGACTTGGTCAAACTAAAGTCAAGTTTATCAAAATCTTATTTCGAGTGGGACGGATGGAGTAAACCGCAATCATAGGTTGAAGTCATGTTCTCCACAGAAGAAAAAGGTTTAGGTTAAAGAGGTTTCCAGTTCAATGTACATGTAACATTGCTTTCTTGGTCATATTATATCTTCACTTGTACATTCTTTGGTATCTTAGTAAATGGTTTTAGCTCCTAGTTGGCCGTACAAATTTATTTGTTCAAGCACCAAGTGCTCTTTATTATTTTTTTTAATTTTTATTTTGTTATTTTCTTAATATTCTTGAGCAACCATTGTGAGACGGCTGGGCTATGCTTTTTCGAAATGAACATTGGGAACCACTTCTTTCGGAATAATTTTACATCCTACTTTTAAAAGTGTACTTTTTCTGGGGACAAACATAGAAAAGATAAATACTACTGATGATTGTATTTGAAAAAAACTTGTGTTACACGGTCTCACACACACGTGAAACGGACTCGATAAGGAGAAAATGGGTATGTCCCTCTATGGGCGGGGCGAGGCAAACTCATTTTCTCTTTCATCGAAATCCGTCTCAGGTGTGAAACTCTCTCACACAAGACTTCCCTATTTTATTTTTTGTTTAGACAGAGGGACTATTCCTATGCGTTATTGATAATAATTGAGATGGCAATCGTTAAATAAGTAGAGAAATTATGATAGTTAAATTAATACAATATGATGAACAAGAATATGTGTGTAACTTATGGACGATATAAAATGAGATAAAAGGTGGCCCTAAAAGCTAATTTCATAATAATACTCGTTACTTTGACAAAAGATTAGGAATTATGTCCGTTGTTTAAATGGAACTAATCTACTCTGTATTTAAAACTGAAATGGTCCAACAAACCCATGTTCTTTCGGTGTTTGAAAGTAGGATTTCAAATACTTATAATTAGTTTTATTTTATTCTATTTTATTTTATTTTTGGTTTCTATTTCTTGCCCTTTTCTTCTGACTTTTTGGTATATTGTTAAGAAATGTCACTATAGACAGGCTGTATCCCAAGTGTTCTCCATAGTCATCCATAATTTGTCACCAGTCGGAGGTTGAATACTAGTAGTATTATCGAACCACCATTTTCTTTATTTGTCTTTAAAAAAGGAATTTCTGTTGAAAAAGTGGTTGTCAGTATGATAATTTGAGAGTGAAACACACAACTGAAGTATTGCGAGTGAAAAAGTATTCCAAGTCCCATGAGATATTCTCTTCATCTCAAAACAACTTTCATTATTTTTTATGACACAAGAATTAAATAGATAATATATATATATATATATATATATATATATATATATATATATATATATATATATATATATATATATATATATTCAAAAGTATTGCGATTGAAAAAGTAGTTGTGAGTATGATAATTAGAGACTGAGACACACAACTGAAGTGTGTGAGAGATGACAAGTGGGGTAGGCTGAGTAAAAAAAAATTGGACATTTTAAAAAGCATGACTTATCAATGGGACTCAATAAAAAACAGTGCAAGTTGTTTTGAGACGGAAAAGGTATATTGCAATTGACTTATCAATCATTTTAATTAAAGAATGTATTGTATATTGTTTTTATATATGTAATTTTTACGTCTCAAATTGAAAGATTATTTTAGTTCTTGATCAATAATAACATACATCCATTTTAGTCAGAGTATTTAATTTATTATGGAACTAAAAAATTGCAATTATATGATGAATGAATACATTTATTCAAAAACGAAAAAAAGGATGAATACATTAAGCGGGGGGATATAATAAAGACAAAAACTTGTGTGAGATGGTCTCACTTATGAGACGGGTTTCATTGTGAGAGTAAATGGTTTGCCCCCCGGGGCGAGGCAAGCTCATTTCTTCTCTCATCGAGATCCGTCTCATACATGAGACGGTCTCACAAGAGACTTCCTCTATAATAAAAGGGGAATGTGGGGTCGGTCCATTAGCTAGAAAGCAAGATTGAGGACGCGAATGGAGAGAGATGTGATCACACAAAATCAAATTGTATTATGTCACATAACGCGGAATAGTCTAAATCCTATGGAGGAAGGAAGGAAGGCATCTTCTTCTTATCCCTCAAAATAAAGAACCTAATTCTCACAATACCATAATATAAATGGGAGAATGACATAATCACATGGAATATAATTATCTGGGACCACTTTGTGTTTTTATTTTTCCTTTTTTTTTTTTCTGGTTCTTTTTGTGAGAAAAGAAAATACTACTCCCATATGAAAGTTTTTTTTAAAGGGGTTTTTAGTATTAATCCCAATTTTTTTTAGTTAAGTTACATAATTTTATTAGTGATTATAGTGTTTTAGTTTTATTCTTGAACTAATGATGTTATATATCATTGAAGCAGAGGTGAAACTATGTGTATGTGTTGGGTAAAGGGTCCCCTTTTACTTTATCATACTTACAAACATTTATTTTTTTTAATTTTTATGTAAAATTAAACTAAGAATCTTAGTTCAAAAATGAGGGAGTATGATTTTACCACCATTGAGGAATTGAACTCTCCTTCCGTCTCACACATTGGGGGAGGCACAAGGGGGCAAGCAGGGGCAACTGCCCCCACCTTGGCTTTTCAAAAAAAATTTTTTTTTTTTTTTTTTGCAAATAATGGCAGTTAACTATATATGTATGTGTGTGTTAAAAAATAAAGTATATACATATACACATTGTACATACAAATATATTCTCTCCGTCCCACTAAAATTTACTATTTCCGTCCCCTACTTTTTGCTACCAAATACGAATGCACAAGGATTGATAAAATACGTTGGAAAATTGATTGTTGTAAGTGGGTAGGAGAAAGAAAACAAGTTAGTGGATAGTCGTTGTGAGTGAGTAAGAGAGAGAAGACAGAACATTTTAAGTAAATAGCAATAAGTATGAGACACTAAAAGGAAAATAAGTAGCGATAAATATAGGACAAAGGGTGTACACTTTTATTTATAAGACATAATTATGCAAGAAAAGTGAGGTAGGTGAGTAAAAATAAGGTCGATGTTAAACAACTATATATGTTAAATCTTTGGATACTTTGTGTTATACTTCATTTGTCTCAAAATAATTTCAACATTTGACTATTCAATTTGTTTGTGCACCTTTAAGCCTAAACCGTAAAAATGAGAAGGATTTTTTGGGACGATGAAAAATGGCAAATAAAAATATCATTTTGGGGCAAAGGGAGTATATGTGTTGAATCGTAGATGCTTTATTGTCACCATTAAAGCTAGTACTTAACTACCCCCTCCATGCTAGCACAAGTAGGACTAGAGGAGTCTTCATACTAATTAAGAAAAATTAGTAAATGTGTGGTAGAAAATGAAGAGAAAGAATGAGTGGAATAAATAGTAATGTTAGTTCGATAAATTGAATGGTGGAAAATGAAGAGAGATAATGAGTGGGATAAATAGTAGTTTTGGTTGAATAAATTGAGTGGTGGAAAATGAAGAGTAATAAGTGGGGTTGAAACATTTCCATTTTGGGCAGTCTCACTTTTAATGGGACGACCCAAAAGGGAAAGAAGTCTCACTTGTGCTGGGACGGAGGGAGTATATATTTATGCCTAAAATTGTATTGTACATTATATCGAAACACCGGGAAAAAACATCCCAAAAAAAAAAAAAACGGGCCGCTGCCCCTGAACCCCCATTCATCATTCCTTGGCTCCAACATATTTTGCCCCCCCCCCTTCCTTTGATTTCTGGCTCCGCCACTGGTCTCACATAAAGTAATTTTTATTTTTATAAGGCATACAACGGATGTACTAGTTTTGTTCCTCTTTAATTTACAAAAATTATCATTTTAGTTGTTTCACTTTAATTTACAAAATTTTAAAACATACTCCCTCCGTCCCCGTTTAAGGTTGTTAGTTTTTTTGTTGTTTATCTGAAAGATTTTTGAGCAATAATTAAAGGTTAATCTAACTATCCAAATGAAAATCTAAAACTAGTTATTGATAGTATATATTATGTCTATCAATAATAACAAGGTTTAGATTTTCATTTGGATAGTTAGATTAACCTTCAATTATTGCTCAAATATCCTACAGGCAAACATCAAAAAAAACCAATAAGCTTAAACTGGGACAGAGGTAGTAAATGTTTTAATATTTTTTAAATAGTGAGACTCATTTATCATACTCACAACTCAACTATTCACTTATTATTCTCTACCTCATCTACCCTCACAATTCAATTATCTACACTCACATCAAATCATATTTTCAATTATTTTCTTCATTTTTGTGTCAAGACTCAATTTTTGTAAATTAAAAAGGGACGGGATAATGTCTAACGTCAGAAATCATGGTTGTATTGATTTTGGTGCGGCTTGAAATTGCGTTTGACATTGCATCACATAGTGTATAAATCAATTGTTTACTTTCTTTCTATTTTTTATTTTTTTTTTTGAAAGAACTTTCTTTCTATTTTGGGAAGGTTTGTCTGTTGAAACTTGAAAGTAATAATAGCATAAAAACGTGGTTTCTAGAGTTAGTAAAATCTTAGTAATTTCTTGTATGTTTCATGATATGCATCAAATTTATAATTATTACTCCCTCCGTCCCAAAATACATGCAGTTCTATGGGGAAAAAATGAGAAAATTTTGGGGGAAACTAGTTTCTCCATGAGTTATAAAAAGTCTTGTTTTTATAGGGATTAATGTTTAGGGTTTAAATTTTAGGGTTTAGGATTTAGGGTTAGGATTTAGGTTTAAGGGTTAAAAAGTTGACTTTTTATAACTTATGGAAGAACTAGTTTCCCCCAAAACCAACTCAAAAAAAATTATCCCAAAATATTTGCAGTTTTGTAATTTTCCATAAAACATTGGCTCATTTTGGCTAAATTGCCCTCATTTATGATAGTTAGTTGTGAATGTAAAATTATTTAATTGTATAGGTATTTTAACTATTCAAAGGGTAAATTATCTTGTCCATAAGAGTTGCAAACTAATCCCTTTGTCCCGCCCGAAATAGTATTTTGATAGCTTTTTTGATACTTTGACCATGTAATTTAAATAAGAAATAATTATCCTGTTATAAATTTAAAAATTGTAATTTAAAGTATTATTAATTGTGATACAATAACAATTTTTAATTTTTTTTTGGATTATTATATTTTCTCCAAAAGACTTGGTCAAAGTAAACTCAAGTTTACCAAAATCCTATTTCGGGTGGGACGGAGTGAGTATTTACTCTCTCAACTAAACTCGTCTCATACGTAAGGCCGTCTCACACGGATTTCGAACCGCTCCACCGAGCGGTTAGCTCCACCCCGGTCCACCCAATGGCTCCGATTAGAGCCACCTCATTTTTTTTTGTTCGACGGATGAGATGTGTCCGAGCTCGGTAGGACCCACAAAAATTGAAATCATTTCAGCCGCACAGATGATGAGCTCGTCTATGTGGCCTTGATCGGAACCGTTGGGTGGAATGGTGAAGTTAATTTGGGTGGAGCGGTCCGGATCCGTCTAACACAACTACAGGAGTTTTTGTCAAAATGAAGTGATGTGAATAACGGAGGTCATCGGATAGCGAAAAGCACCGTGAGCGTACAAGTCGAGTCCATTGATGATTTAAGACTTAAAACAGATGGTAGTGAGGGCCCACCATCACCATAGCACTAGCACCACCAGAAAGCCATTCTGCTTATTTCCAATTTATACCGACGAAAATAAATAAGAAAAGGGTTAATGACAATTTAAACCCTGAAGTACCATACCACCCTTCCAAGCGAACCCCGATATGTTTTTCTTATCAAATCGGGTCTTGAGGTAATTTATTTTCGCCAGTTAGTGCCTTTTTGACGGATTTAGTTAGAAAGTCAGTTAAAAGGCATGTATCATGCACGTGACTAACGGAAATAGGTAGTTTGAATTAAAATTAACTATTAAAGGTGTTAAATAGCATATCTAAAAACTGAAGGGGCTTAGTGAAAATTTCAAACTTAATAGGGCTGAAAATCAAAATAACTATTAAAATAGTAAATAAAATGGTTTTTAAAGTTATTTTCAAATTCCTTTCGAAAAAAAAAGTTATTTTCAAATATTAATAAAAAATAAAATTAAATAAGATTTTTATTTTATAAACAAAATAAATAAAATTTTACATTTACCAAAACAAAATTCATCCAATAAATATGCAACATTTTATAATTTATAATAGAAAATTAAAAAAATAAGACATTAATATATTTACTTTTCTTCACCCATATAATTTAATATTTTTTATTCAATATTTATTATTTATCATGTTAGCAATATCTAAATTAATAAAAATTGAACATTTTGACAAAAATATACAGTATTAAATTAATCTCCAATTTATTCTACTTCAAAAACAAAAAATCTCCAATTTATTCAATTTGCACAACACTCAAAATGGTGATGAAATCCAGAAAGCTAGAATTTGAGTTACAATGAAATTTCATAATGGATATAGTGCAAACATCACATGCTGATAAAATTGGGCTTGAACAAAACCCAGCAAATTAGAGCAAAACCCTCAAAATTAACGACTTCAAAATGGTGAAAACGAGCAAATCAATGTAACGATTAGCGACATTTCCTCTTGCAATTTGGTAATTTCCTCCTCTTTCTTCTGATCAAACTTCATGCTCATCTTAGCCTGCTGGTAGTACATCTTCTTCCTCTCTTTCATTACTCCATAATTTCCGGCAACCACCTTCATACTTTCTGGTCAAATTTATTTCTTCCCCCTCCTAGACCTCGCCCGCCTCCTCCTCCACCGCAACGCCGCCGTCACAATCTTCACCACAGTACCACACCATCCAACTGCCCATTCATCTCCGCCACCCTCTCCGACGTAGCCGTCACCATAATCGACCTCCCCTTCCCTCAAAACATCGTCGGAATTCCCCCCACCGTCGAGAGCACCGACAATTGGGCCGTTCTGTCTAGCCCAACCACCAAAAGTCCAGCCCAATTCAACCTAGAAACCGCCATGGATGCTCTGTCCAGACGAGAAGCAAGAATAAGGAACCCCTGTTTTGTACGTCGCATTCGGATCACAAGCCGAATTCTCGCCGGAGCAATTCGAAGAAATCAAAACTGGGTTAGAGAAATCGGAGTCCAATTTCTTGTGGGTAGTCCGAAAAATCGAAAGTGGATTCGCCGACGGATTTGAAGAGAGGGTCAAAGGGAAGGGAATGATAGTTAGAAGGGAGTGGTGAGGGAGATCGGAGATGATGGAGTTCGCCGGTGGGGGAGAGAGTGGGGATGATTCCGTCGTCGATGGTGCGCCGTCGTTGGGAGAAGACGGGGAGGTGAGATTTTTTTTTTTTAATCCTTACCCATTAATCTGGAAAGGGAAAGAGGAGGGGGAAAGGTTTATAAGTTTTGAGTTTTTGTTTACCCCTCCCTTCAGTTTTTAGATATGCTATTTAACACCTTTAATAGTTAATTTTAATTCAAACTACCTATTTTCGTTAGTCACGTGCATGGCACAAGCCTTTTAACTGACTTTCTAACGAAATCCATCAAAAAGACCCTAACTGGCGAAAATAAATTACCTCAAGACTCGATTTGACAAGAAAAACATATTGGGGTTCGCTTGGAAGGGTGGTATAGTTGGGATGACCAAAACCGGTTCCGGTTCGGAACCGCCGGTTCCGGTTCGGTATATATGTGACCCTGAACCGGCCCGCGCTTACACCGGTTCCGGTTCCGGTCATCACAATCCGGTTCCGGTACGGTTCCGGTCCGGTTTCGGTTCAGTCCACACTACCTTTTTTTATTTTTTTTTATCATACAATAATGAATAAACATGTTAAAATTTATTAAAAGACAAGAGATTTTATTTTATAATACACTAATGAATAAACATGTTAAAATTTATTGAAAAATAAGAGATTTTTATTTTTTTTAATGGAAATGCCGATCCGGTTCCGGTCCGGTTCCGATTCGCCATATATGTGACCCTGAACCGGCCCGCGGTTACCACGGTTCCGGTTACTCCGGTTCCGGTTTACTCCCCGGTTTGCTCCGGTTCCGGGCTTTTCCGATTCCGGTTCCGGTCCGGTTTCCCGGTTCCGGTCCGGTTTGACCATCCCTATGGTATAGTACTTCGGGTCTAAATTGCAATTAACCCATAAGAAAACCGTGATTCTGGGGCTTGACTTGTTCTCCGCCACTAATGTTACCCGTAATTTGCGGTAAAACACCCCCCCCCCCCTTTCCCCTCTCTCCAACCAATTTCTTTCTCGAGCTGGTCTCACGTAGGGATTTTTCCTTTTTCTTTCTTTTTTTCTTTTTTTTTTTTGCCAATTTTTTTTTCCCCCCAACTTTTTTCCACCCAACAAAAGTAACACTTATTATAACAATATGTAACACTTTTCCTTTTTCAAATGTAATACTTTTTTTTCCAAAATATACCACAATTTTGGTACGATACATTAAAGATAACATAAAGATTGACAACTAAACTAATGTCACACTTTTTATAAATTAATGTAACACTATTTTTTTCAAATGTAACACTTTTTTTTCAAATGTAACACTTTTTCTTTCCAAAATGTATCACAAATTTGCTGCAATAGATAAAATATAACATAAAGATTGACAACTAAACCAATGTCACACATTTTATAAAGGAATGTAACACTCATTTTTTTCAAATGTAACACTTTTTTTCTCCCAAAATTAACATAGGATTGACAACTAAATTAATGTTACATTTTATAAAAAATGAATGTAACATTTTTTTTCTCAATTGTAATAGTTTATATTCTTAAATGTAACATTATATCTGAAATGTAACAATTTTTTATTGAGAAAGTAACGATTGAAATGCAAACCCATTTTTTTTTTTTTTTTTTTGTAAAAAACTGTTGTTACCTTTAACAGTAGAAAGTGTTACTTTTATCAGAACAGAGTGTTACATTTCAACTGACAGCAGATCAATTTTTTTGTCTTAAAAAGTATTTAAAAAAAAAAAAAAAATCAAACCATATAATGAGCAATGTAGTTTTCTTCGTCTCGTCGAGGCGAACACAACGGTATTTTTATTTTATTTTTCTGAGTTATAAATCTCAAGATATAGCATTTTAAAGTTTTTGGGTTTTTTTTTAAAGGCGGGACACGTGTCAAAATCTGGGAGATGGAGGCTTTGATCTGGACAATAGGATGTAACGAAATTGGCTGGAGCAAGGAGCAGCGGATCCCGACCCAGGCGTCGCACGGCGTGCGGCACAAAGTCGCCGCCGCATATAAGAATTGTTCTTCTTTCTTTTCGTTACTACTCTCTTTTATTAAAAAGTTAATATATAAATAAAGGTTGAAGTAGGTGGAGCCCTTTTCTAAAACAGTTTCCCGCTCAAACACCCATCTTTATAAATAGAAACTTGGAAAACGCGTTATACATCTGTTTTATTTTGTAAAAGACGCGAGATATGAGAATGATCTTTTCATATTTAATGTAATACATTATCGCATGGGTTAAAAACATACCAATAACCCGGATCCATGACCTATCTCTACTATAAGGCGGGTCATGGTGTTTTCACACAAGTTTTTGTCATTGTATACGCGTTCACCCCAATTAAATGTCGCAGACTTGCACTTTATCCCCTATAACTGAAATACAATTCAATATTATACTCCCTCCGTTCCCTACTAAGGTTCTTAGTTTGACTTTATACGGAGAAATGTTTTTAGTTTATCTTTACACAGAGATTAAGAAAAAATAAATGTTATAAGTATGAAAAGTAAAGTAGGAGAAAGCACGAGAGAGAAAATTGGTAGAAAGATTTTGTTGTAAGAATGATAAGTGGGTTCCATTGTCTATTTTAGTTAAGAAAGCAGCTAAAAACCTTAGTTTGGGACAAACCATAAAAAAAGTAAGAACCTTAGTTCTGGGACATATGGAGTAACAGGGTTTTTGAAAAGTTCTTTGGATATAAATTTTGTTGTTTCATTTGTAAAGTTTTTCTTTCTTTTTTCATTGCATTTTTACATGAAATCACAAATACTTTGAATATAGATGAGATAAATTGAGTTTACTACATAATTATATAAATCAAACTACAATACACCTAATGAAATAAGATGAGATGCTAATATTAATATTGGATGTTATTTGTTTTGAGAATTTAGAATGGGAGATTCTTTTTAATTTTGTATACTTTGAACCATAATGACTATTATTTGCAACTAAATTTTAATTTGAAATAATTACTATTGTTTTGAAAGTAAAACTATTTAAATTCCGCGATTACATTTACATCAACCTTTTTTTTTAATTGTTTTATTGAATGAGAGAATATGAAAAAGAGAGACAAATTATATGATAATGTTGGGTTTTTTTATTCATTAGGTTGTACTCCATCCATTCCAATTTGAATACCGGAACCGCCAAACCAAACCGAACCGGAACCGAAAAGCCCAGAAGCGCCTTGAACCTTGACGAAAACCAGAAACGTTTGTAACACGGACCGGTTTCGGTTCATCCCCTCTGAAAACCGTGAACCGGCGGTTCCGAACCACCATGAACCGCCTAGACCGAATCGAAATCAGAGTCGTTACAAAACTGTAAAAAACTGTCAAAATCATTTGATTTCTAACGGTTTCATCAGAATTAACCGTTACTAACGGAACGTTGACAAGAAAAATTGAGTTTTGACAGAATTTTTAGCCAAATTCAGTGAATAAAAATAATAAAAAAATTGTTGAGTATATAAAAGAAAAGAGGGACGGACCTCTTTAATTTTTTAAACATTTTTTTAATACTTTTTTGTAAAGAAAACCGGTAATCAAATATTATTATAATTGTTTTTGTGTTATTATTTTTTTTAAAAGAAATTATGGACCGGCGATTCCGAACCGTAACCGGAAGAGAAGCGGTTCGGTTACGGTTCAAGCTTTTCCGGAACCGGAACCGTGTTTGGTCATCCCTACAATCCACTATTGAGTATTGACTTTACAAACCAAATTAGTACCTTTTAAAAAAAATCTTTTATTATAAAAGTAACTAATATTAATTTTAAGGCAAATTATATATATATACATACACACACATAAATATAAATATAGTTTAAATCCGGTATAATGTTTATGTTAGGGAAAATAATGGTTTTCTTGAAAATGAAGGAAATAATAAATGCAAATGGGGACGGAATATAGTCGAGGTTTGTGTTGGACACAATCTCCGTAAGAAGTAATTTCCCCGCACTGGTGCTAACGGTTACTGACAATCTTCTCGTAAGATGCAACAACTTTAACTGTCGTTAATAGGAGCACTCCAAATTAACGACCTCGGCGAACAAATATAAGTATTTGGAACTTCCGTAGTGAGAGCCTTTGCATTCTCTCCTTAGTGGGAGCCTTGAATTTTTGCTTTTGTTTTCTATCCGTACATATGAAATCATCCTTGCATTTTCGTGATCTTCAGTTGTTCAATCTTTCTTTGTCTGGGAAGTTTGGTTGGCCATTTATATCTAACCCAGAGGTTTCATATTATTGTGTTTTCAACGCCAAATATTACTCGATGGGAGATTATGTGAATGCCAAGATAGGGCAGTTTCCAAGCTATGCTTGGAGAGACTTCTGTGCGTCCCTGGACATTGTTAAGCGAGTTACAACGTGGAAGATTGAGAATAGTCATTACAATCAAACTTTGGGTGATCAATATCTTCATAAGGATACTAACATCTTTGGTGGCATTGTGACTTCAAGCATGGACACTATCATTTGTCATTTCTCTTTTTACTTGTATTATGTATTTAGAAATGTCAGTGTAGTGGTTGACGCTTTGTTCATTATATGGGTTGAATCTCCGACATATGTAGAGATCTACTCATACATTTGTATTTCCGTGCCGTAATATAATCTAATGTTTGATTAAAAAAATAAAAAAAAAAAACAACAACAACAATGGGACTAAAGCACACTTACTAAGGGGAGTATATTTTAAGCACTTTTGTAATAATGGGACTAAAGCATATATTTTGAATTGCAAAGTTATGATTAAATTTTCACTAATACACGCTTTACCAATATATTTTAAGTATTTATTCAATAAAGGGATTAAAGCACAGATTAACAATAGATAAAATGATTACATTTCACTAATACGTGCTTTAACGATATATTTTAAGTACTTACATTTCAAAGAAAGATATAAATAAAATATAAGAAACTTTAAAGGAACAACGCTGGAGATATAAATAATCATAAGTATTGTCAAAAAAATAAAAAATAATCATAAGTGTTATTTACAATGCCAGAGTTTTAAAATAATCAATTTAATACTTTATGTTGGCTATAATTGAAATTTGGTTGTTAGAAATTTTAACCATAAGTATTATTTAGAAAATGACAGGTACAAACCGTTAACTAGTGTTTAGATAAACAATTCTTCTGGCCTAAAATTATTATTTGATTACATGTTATTATCAAATTTTAGTAAACCAAATTTGTGAAAAAAGGACAATTATTTATGCACATACACTAGATTTTATCCACTACCGCACTCAATATTTAGGCTTGCTGGGGGTTTTACGGCGTGAAACGGTCTTACGGCGTGAGACGGACCATTTGCCGGTCGACTCACCCACCTATTTAGTGACCCGTCCATTAGCCTACATAGTTTTTATTTTTTATTTTTATTTTCCTCCAACTTCTTTTCCCTGCCATTCTTTGCTCGCCAATAAATATAACACTTTTTTCTTCAAATATAACACTTTCTTTTCAAGAAATGTAACCGTAATTTTGCATAAATGGATTAAGGATAACATAACATTAACAACAAAAAATTAATGTTACATTTTTTAATAAATGAATGTAACACTTTTTTTACAATTGTAACAGTTTTTTATTATGAAATGTAACATTTGTTTCTAAAATGTAACATTTCTTTCTGAAATAAAACCATACATTTGCACAAAATGGATTGAGGATAACATAAGATTTACTAAAAAAAAACTATTGTTTCATTGTATTAAAAAATAAACTGTTACATTCATTTGTGCATATTTGTTTTAAGTAAAACACTTAATAGGATGAATGTAACAATTGTAATTCTGTAATGTAATAGTAGTTTTGTAAAAAATAATTTAAAAAAAATAGTTTGATTGTTTTTTTTTTTTTTGGAGAAAGTGACAATTGAAATGCAACTGATTATATACATGAATTTTTATTCTTTTTTAAAGAAAAAAAAATACTCTTTCCGTCCCAGAGCATAAGCACACATTTCATTTTTAGTCCGCCTCGGAGTATATGCCCACTTTCAAAAATGACAATGAATCTTTACTATTCCTCCCACTCATTCTCTCTCATATTTTATTTTTATACTCACAACACCAATCAACTTACTATTCCCTCCCACTCATTATCTCTCCTACTTTACTTTTATACTCACAACACTTACATCATTTTCACCATTTAAATGAGAGGGTCGGCATATACTCTGGGACGGATGGAAAAACATTTACTCTATAAAAGTGTTACATTCATCTATATAGCAAAATCATATATGCACTCTATTACACTTCAATGATAACCTTTTCTAACCACAAAAAACTATCAAACTATTTAAATTTCTCTGCAAAACTGTTGTTACCTTTTAGAATAAAAGTGTTACTTTTTATGACTAAATTGTTACTTTTTTCATAAAAAGTGTTACATTTTAGATGAAGAACATAACAATTTTTTTTAAAAAAAATATATATTTAAAATAATAATTTCAAACCATATCATGACTTATCTGGTTTGATTCGTCTTGTCGAGAAGAAAGCAGCACTGTTTTCAATTTTTTTCAACTTCAAAATCTCAAGATATTGAATTTTAAAGTTATTAGAGTTTTTTTCTTAAAAAATAGGACACATGGCGCAAGCTGGGAAGAGGTAAGAGTTGGGCGTGCGAAGCAGGTTCGCGGTCAAGCGGGTTGGCCTATAGGGAATCCGTCTCACGGAGCAGTTGTTGCTGGACTTATTGGTAATACTATAATGAAATTGATCGAGAATCGGTATTGGTATAATAATTTTATAATGATAATTGATACCGGAGCCTCTAATCATGTCAGTGGTAGTATGGCTCTATTATGTCAC
The DNA here is from genome assembly GCA_026119855.1 of Campanula takesimana. Classification (NCBI taxonomy): domain Eukaryota; kingdom Viridiplantae; phylum Streptophyta; class Magnoliopsida; order Asterales; family Campanulaceae; genus Campanula; species Campanula takesimana. The sequence goes on from JAOWBW010000013.1 coordinate 2,972,874, forward strand.
ATTAGTGACATTCTTGATTGTCCAGTTGGTCTCCCCAGTGGTGATTCTGTCAGTGCAACGAAAAAAGGATCTGTGGTATTGACAGGTAAAATATGATTCTCTTTTATGTACAATAAAAACATATGATATTAATAAGATTATCCTAATTACACCTCTTATGATTATACAAATTATTATTTAACACACATGATCCTCCCGACTCATAATAATGTGTACTAGTTTTGAGTATTTTATTAGTAGTTTTCATTTTTTAAATGCTAAACTTTTATCCTCTATTTATCTATAATACCTTATTTATCATACTCAAACATTTGAATTGTAGGCTCACTCATAAATCCTCACACACACAATCTTTTCTATTTATAATACTTTTGAATATATATGCTCTCTTCTTAGCTTTTGTATCAAAAAAGAAAATATGATGCAAATTATCGTGGGACAAAATACATTGAATGTGATAAGCTGACCCTAGCAACTATGCACATAGAGTTGGTTTTGGGGGAAACTAGTTTCCCCCTAATGTTAAAAAAAGACCGGTTTTGACAAGCAATAATGAACCAAACTTCAACCTTTTTTAAACCGGTTCGGTCCAACATCTCGCTCATTAACAAAAATTAGGGCATAAAACGTGGAAAACACTAGTAGCCGCCGACTGTTCCCTTCTTCCGGAATCTCTCTCTTTTTCTCTCTCTACTACCGCCATTGCAGACGAGATGAGCTTCAAAAAAACAATTAAAAAGGTATGAATCTTTACAAATTTGTTCATCAATTGTCACATTTTATTTTTTTTTTATTTGAAATTGAAATTGATATTTGAATTCTCTAACTGATCTAATTGAAATTGATTTTCTCCTTATAGAAGATGGAGATGGAGATGGAGATGGAGATAGTAGATCACAATGTCCTTGAACCAGAGGAGAGTGAGATTGAAAAAGACAATGAAGATCAATTTGAAGAGATGGTGTAATAACCGGCCTTTTTGGCCCATTATTATTATTGTTAGTATGCTTTATGTTAATATTGTGATTGGACTCATTAATTCATTAATGAGTTGGGCTAATAAGGAAGGGCCCAATCTAGTTAACTTTGGAAAACCTTTTTGGAATAGAAAACCTAGGTATTTAAACAACTCTTTAACTCTCTCCCTATTATTTTGAGTTAATCAAAACCCTAGAGAAAAAGAGAGAAGGAGGCGGAGAGAGAGAGAGAGAGAGGCCGAGAGAGAGAGAGAAGAAGGAGGGAGAAGAAAAGAGAGAAGGAGGAAGAAGATCCAACCTTTTCCCTTCAAAGGTAAGTCCCTCGTACTTTTAAACTTTAATTCTTGGGTTGGGTATCACCTAGGAATTATGAAACGAAACTTAGAACCCTAACCCTAAATTGAGAAAACTAGGGTTTATGGTTAATCTTTGAAAACTTCGTTAATGGAAAAGTGAGAATGGTATTGGTATGCATGCAAGCACCACCGACGACGGCGGCGGCGGCGGCTGGCGACGGCAGCGGCTGGCGGCGGCGGCGGCAGTTGGTGTGTGTGTGCGTGTGTGCTTGTGCGTGTGTGCTTGTGCGTGGGTGTGCAGTGTGTGTGTGTTCATGCGCGTGTGTGCAGAGTATGTGTGTGTCGTGTGGGTGTGTGTATTGTGTGTGTGTGTATTGTGTGAGTGTCTAAATTAGGGTTTGGGAGTTAGGGTTTTGTGTGTGTGTGTTTAGGGTGTTTTCAGTGTGTGAAAAAGTCAACTGGAAGTGGAAAAGTCAACTGGGAATAAAAAGTCAATGCTGGGAATAAAAAGTCAATGCTGGGAATAAAAAGTCAATGCTGGGAATAAAAAGTCAATGCTGGGAATAAAAAGTCAATGCTGGAATAGAAAGTCAATGCTGGGAATAGTAAAAGTCAACGCTGTGAATAGTGTTTTCGTAAAATAAAGTCAACGTAAGACACAAGGATTGAAAGTAGAGTTTTAAGTAAGAACCTTAAGAAGGGGTTTAAGAAAGAAACTCAAAAGGTTAAAGTTAGAAAAGGATTTGGGGACGGGGATAAATATTGTTCTGTCCTAAAGGTAGTATCTTTGCGTGATTGTAGATTGTACGCAAGAACCCGCTAGAAGTCAACGCTAGCAAGGTAAGGGATTACGTTCCTAAGTATCTTGAATTCTTTATTCATTGGAACTCTATAATTCTTTCATGAATGCTATATGGTCCATAGCGCTTGAACTCTGCGTGATGAACGTCTTTTGTATATCTTACCTATGACATGTTTTGGTCGTAGGGAATCTTAGAACATTTGAATTTGCATGTGCTCTCGTTTAGGGAACACTATTTTGGAAAGTATGCTATATCTAATTTCAACAGGTGTAGCTGTATAGTCCCTGAAAAGGACTAACTAGTCCCTGAAAAGGACTAATGTGGAAACGGTCCTAGGAAACGGACTAATGGAAATAAGTCTAGTTAACTACGTATAACTTAGACTTTGTGGAATTCTAGATTATCATGATAACTCTAAATAAGGGAGCACCCTGAAAAGGTGTAAGGTCTCTTATTCACTTAACACCCTGAAAAGGTGTGACACCCTGAAAAGGTGTTTGGAACTTGGAATTGACGGAATGAAAATAGGACCGCTAATCTTTGAGTAGTTAACTGTATTCGTTATATGCAGTTAGTATTTGAACTGATATCTGATCTTTGGAATTATCAATTGAGTCCGTTCTTTCGGTCACTTCTCCTTAGCTATCAGAGAAGTCCGTATGAACTTACTGAGCATTGTTCGCTCACCCTTTCTCTAATAATCTTTTTCAGGTAACGACTTAAAGAAGTAGACGGATCGCTAGATGAAGCTGTCCGTGATAGTTATATTAAGACCTCATGGTTTATTCTGTTTAGCTAGTGGTTGTACTGGCTTGAAGACTTAGTATTTAATTTCGCTTCCGCATTTATGGTTGAATTTATGGTTCAGACTAGCCGTTGGGCTATTTAAGTTGGATTTTGTAAGACAACTGTTAGTATTTCCATGATTTTATGGATTTGTTTACTTTATGAAATTCGGGTCGTTACAGTTGGTATCAGAGCTAGGGTTTTAGAACTTAAGGGATAGGGAAACTCTGATATTGAATAAGCTTGATTGAACATTCTAGGAGTACTAGGAATGCTTGAGGTGGAACTTTCTATTTTAGGAAACTTCTATTTTGGGAAACTTTCTAAATTGGGAACCTTCTATTTTGGGAAATAATCTGAGATCAATTTAGGAGTCCAAAGAAATACTTAGGAGTGAGCATTGAGTATTACATTGATGCATTTTGTTGGTGTTTAAAAGATATTTTGGTAATCATTTATATCATTAAGATTATGGTCACTAATTGTGGTAATGTCCTGGTCGTAGGTCATGAACGGAGTTGAGAAGAACTTGAAGATGAACTCGCTAGGAAAGAACGTGACCAGAGTGGTTAAGAGGTACTCTCTTCGGATAAGGAAGTTGAATAAGACTCTGAAGAAGGAACAAGCTAAGGGAAGGATTACTTTGAACAAGTGGCTGCTTGCAGAAAAAGCACTAAGAGACACTAACAAAGAATTAATGGAAAGAAAGGAAGAACTAATGGGATTTAGAGAGTGGGCTGATATATTATGTGACGATGTGCGAAGCTACTACTTTGCATTGAAGGAAGTAGACCCACAAATGGCAGCAACCTTGATGGAAGAGAGTAAAAAGAGGGCAGGAAATCTAATTAAGGAACATGTAATAGTCAAGGAAATGGAGGCTAATGTAGAGGGCAATGAATCTACCCCAATTCTTGTGGAAGATGATGAAGAGATAGTGGAAGTACCGGTTCGTAGGCCTAGGGGGAGGCCAAGAGGTTCGAAGAAGACACCCAAGGTCCCTAGTGGAAGACCAAGGGGAAGACCAAGGAAGAATGCGAACCTTTGAAGAAAGAATAGAAGTTAGATATTCCTTCATTATTATTTTTTTTTTTTTTATAGTAGAGTAGTTATAGTTAGAAGTCTAGTTGAAATTCTTTCCTTCTTAACTATTGGATTTGGAAGTTTCATTTAATAGAAGTATTGAAGTTATTTATTAGTAATTGACCTTTGTTATCCATTATGTCTAATTATGGAATGTAATCTAGTAGAACAAGAAGGGTGGGTCGAGAGAAGACCTTAATTAGAAAGTAAGGCTAATGAAAAACGGCCAAGTGGAAATAGTTTTGGTCTAGTAGAATGACTGAAACAAAACTGTGAATGACTTCATAGTAGTAGTTAACTGTAGAAGTAATTGGCATGATTTGATGGCCAATTGCGTATAGTAATGGGTCTAGTGAATTGACCTCTAATGAATGAATGTAGCCTAGTAAATGGCTAGAACTAGGATTAATATGGAAACTTTATCTCTTGGGGACGACCCTATGTATGATAGTACTTAGACATAGTAGCCATGCATGGGTAATGTAAATAATGCGTTCTCCCCTACGATATTAACTTAAAGATAATCTTATTCAGATGGCTGGAAGAGGATCCGGAAGAAACGCTAACGCCGAGGGACGAGTTGACCCTGATATGGCGAATTTGTTTAGAACTTTGAATCAAACCGTGGCCGGCATCGGGCAAGTTATGACGGCACTAACTCAACCACAGCAGAACCCACAAGTCCCTATGAGGGATCCGCTGGAACTCTTTCAGAAACGGAATCCGGAGTCCGTTTTCGGGCTCTAAGAGCGAGAAACCAGAAGACTGGGTGAAAGACATGGAGAAAGTCTTCGAAACTCTGGACTGTACTCCAGAAAGAAAGGTGGTGTTTGCCACATTCATGCTTAAGGGACAAGCCCTGAAATGGTGGGAAGGAGAAAAGAGAGCGGCTACGGCTCGTGGTGATGCTGCGCTTACTTGGGATGGATTCAAGCGCATCTTCTATGCGAAGTATTATTCAATGAGCGTTCGAAACGCTAAGGTGGCAGAGTTCATGACTCTAACCCAAGGAAGGATGACCGTGGACGAGTATTGCGAGAAGTTCACAGAATTGCTAGAGTTGCTCCAGCGTTCTTCGATAATGATGAGCAAAAGGCCCGGAAGTTCGAACTTGGTCTGAGTGACCGAATCCGATACAGAATTACCCCACTGATGTTGCCAACGTATGATCAAGTTTTGGACCGAGCTAAGATCGTGGAAACTGAAGCGGACAATTATCGGAACAAGAAGGATGAAAGGAAGAAGACGGCTGAAAAGGAACCTACCAAAGGAGGCTGGAGTAAGAATGAGGATAACAAGCGCAAGACGAGTGATGATCGTGAGAAAGATGGTATGGCTAACAAGTACCCTTATAAAGGTCAAGGAAGCCGTAGGGATGGAAAAAGAGAAGATGCCAAAGGGCAAGGCTCAGACGTGAAATGCCAAGTATGTGACGGGAGGCATAAGACTGAAGGGTGCTGGTACAAGGAGAAGAAATGCTACAATTGTGACAAGATGGGACATCCCCATTGGAAGTGCCCGGAACCAAGGAGGGACAATAAGGCCAAAGGAGTAAAGGACGACAACAAAGGAAAAGGTGGAGGTAATGGACGTGTCTTCACTATGACAGTTAAGGATGCACGCGCCACTAATGATCTCGTGGCAGGGATGATACAACTCTACTCTCGTAATGTTCGTGCATTGATTGATTCTGGTGCCACTCATTCTGTGATAAGCACTCATCTAGCAAATAAGCTGGAATTGGTCCCTGAAGTACTAGAGCATTCGTTAGTAGTAGATACGTTGACTAAAGACTCGATTTCTATTACTTCAGTATATAAGGGATGCCCTGTAGAATTGAATGGTAGGGAATTCGAAGTCGACCTTATTAGTTTGAAGATGGATGAGTTTGATGTGATCTTAGGGATGGATTGGTTAGCAGCCTATCATGCTCATATAGATTGCTTTAGAAAAGAGGTTAAGTTCATGCTACCTTCTGGAGAAGAGTGTTGTTTTAAAGGTACGAGACCTAAGGCTCCATCGAACATCATTTCGGTTATGAAGGCACGTAGGATGCTAAGGAAGGGATGTGGAGGATTTCTGGCGTACGTGAGTACCACTAATGCCAGAGAGGTAACTATAGAATCACTCTCAGTGATCAAAGATTTCAAGGATGTATTTCCAGAAGATTTACCTGGGGTACCACCTGAGAGAGAAGTTGAGTTTTCCATCGATTTGGTACCAGAAACTACACCAATATCGAGGGCACCGTATAGAATGGCTCCCCTAGAACTAAAGGAATTGAAGGAGCAACTACAAGAATTGCTGGACAAAGGATTAATTCGACCAAGTGTTTCGCCATGGGGCGCACCGGTCTTATTCGTAAAGAAGAAGGATGGGACGATGAGGTTGTGCATCGACTATAGGGAATTGAATCGTGTGACGGTAAGGAACCAATATCCGTTGCCGAGGATTGATGACTTGTTCGATCAACTTCGTGGAGCATGTTACTTCTCCAAGATAGATTTGAGATCTGGTTATCACCAGCTAAGAGTAAAGAAGGAAGATGTAGCAAAGACTGCTTTTAGAACTAGATATGGTCATTATGAATTTGTGGTGATGCCGTTTGGATTGACCAACGCACCGGCAGCGTTTATGGAACTGATGAACCGAATATTTCACGAGTTCTTAGATACGTGTGTGTTGTATTCATCGATGACATTTTGGTGTACTCAAAGACTAAGGAGGAACATGAGGAACATTTGAGGCTAGTATTACAAATCCTACGGGAACAAAAGTTGTATGCCAAATTTAAGAAGTGCGAATTTTGGTTGGAGGAAGTGGCTTTTCTAGGGCATGTAGTGTCTAAAGATGGGATCGCTGTGGATCCAACAAAAATAGAGGCCATTGTAAATTGGGAGAGACCAACGTCAGTAAGCGAAATAAGGAGTTTCTTGGGACTGGCAGGCTATTATAGGAGATTCGTGGAAGGGTTCTCTAAGTTGTCCTTACCACTAACCAAGTTGACGCAGAAAGGAGCCAAGTTCGTTTGGTCTGATGAATGTGAAATAAGTTTCGAGGAATTAAAACGATGTTTGGTATCTGCACCAGTTCTTGCACTACCATCAGGCACCGAAGGATTTGTGGTTTTTAGTGATGCTTCACTTAAAGGATTAGGTTGCGTGTTAATGCAAAATGATAAGGTGATAGCTTATGCATCCAGGCAGTTGAAAAACCATGAGAAGAATTACCCTACACATGACCTAGAATTAGCAGCTGTGGTATTTGCCCTGAAGATTTGGAGACATTACTTGTATGGGGTTACATGTCAGATTTTCACGGATCATAAGAGTCTTAAGTATATCTTTACGCAGAAAGAACTCAACATGAGACAGAGGAGATGGTTAGAATTGCTGAAGGACTATGATTGTACGATCTTATATCACCCTGTAAGGCCAATAAGGTGGCAGACGCGCTGAGTAGAAAGAATCGCGGGACGCTAGCAACATTGGGTTCTAAGGAGAAGAATGTCTGGGATCGTTTGGAGGTTACTAACCTAGAGGTTAGGGTTAAAGGGTATTTGGCTCAAATGAGCGTCCAGCCAACGCTTATGGATAGGATTAAAGAAGCTCAAGGAGGAGACCAAGAATCAAGGAAGATACTGGAAAGTATAGCTAATGGGAAGGCGAAGGAATTTCGTGTAGGAGGAGATGGAATCCTGAAGTATCAGTCTAGAGTATGTGTACCTAATAATGAGGATATCAAGAGGGAAATTTTGAAAGAAGCCCATTGTTCGAGATTCTCTGTACACCCTGGAAACACGAAGATGTATAGGAACCTAAGGGAACTATTCTGGTGGAACAATATGAAGGGAGAAATAGCTGAGTTCGTTTCAAGATGCTTAGTATGCCAGCAGGTGAAAAGTGAACACCAGAGACCGGCAGGATTGCTTCAGACACTGCCGATTCCCGAATGGAAGTGGGAGCATATCGCGATGGACTTAGTGGTAGGTTTGCCAAGGACGCTGAAAGGGTATAACGCGATATGGGTGATAGTTGACCGACTCACCAAATCTGCGCATTTCCTGGCAATAAAGGTAAACGATTCGCTGGAAAGATTGGCAAAGCTCTACATAGATGAAATTGTGAAATTACATGGAATACCAGTCTCGATTGTGTCCGACAGAGACGCTAGGTTTACGTCGAAATTCTGGAAGAGTCTGCAAAGAGCATTGGGTACCGAGTTGACAATGAGTACAGCCTTCCATCCGCAGACTGATGGGCAATCAGAAAGAACTATTCAACGCTGGAGGATATGTTAAGGGCTACGTCATTGGGTTGGCAAGGAACTTGGGATGAACACTTGCCGTTGGTAGAATTCGCTTATAATAATAACTTTCATGCTAGCATAGGTATGGCACCGTACGAAGCGCTGTATGGGAGAAGGTGTAGATCACCGACGTGTTGGGACGAAGTTGGTGAGAGGAAGATAACCGGACCAGAACTTGTACAAGTGACGGCCGACAAGGTCCTACAAATTAGAAAATGGTTGGTAACCGCGCAAAGCCGACAGAAATCGTACGCTGATCGTCGAAGACGCGATTTAGAGTTCCAACTGGGCGACCATGTCTTTTTGAAGGTTTCGCCAACCAAGGGAGTGATGAGATTCGGAATCCGTGGGAAGCTAAGCCCGAGATATGTGGGACCATTTGAAATCTTAGAACGAGTTGGGACCGTGGCATACAAGTTGGCTTTACCGCCTTTTTAGCAGGAGTTCACAACGTGTTTCATGTATCTATGCTGAGGAAGTATATTCCTGATCCAAGCCATGTAATTGAATACAAGCAACTGAGGATGCGTGCCGACCTGAGTTATGACGAAGCACCGGTAAAGATAATGGATCGCAAGGATCAAACACTGAGGAAGAGAGTGATTCCTTACGTAAAGGTTCAATGGAGCAATCACTCAGAAAGGGAAGCGACGTGGAGCTCGAGAGTGAGATGCGAGAAGCATACCCCGAGTTATTCGTTGCTTGAGGTACGTTTAGTTTGGAGGACCAAACCCTTTTAAGGAGGGAAGAGTGTAATAACCGGCCTTTTTGGCCCATTATTATTATTGTTAGTATGCTTTATGTTAATATTGTGATTGGACTCATTAATTCATTAATGAGTTGGGCTAATAAGGAAGGGCCCAATCTAGTTAACTTTGGAAAACCTTTTGGAATAGAAAACCTAGGTATTTAAACAACTCTTTAACTCTCTCCCTATTATTTTGAGTTAATCAAAACCCTAGAGAAAAAGAGAGAAGGAGGCGGAGAGAGAGAGAGAGAGAGGCCGAGAGAGAGAGAGAAGAAGGAGGGAGAAGAAAAGAGAGAAGGAAGAAGATCCAACCTTTTCCCTTCAAAGGTAAGTCCCTCGTACTTTTAAACTTTAATTCTTGGGTTGGGTATCACCTAGGAATTATGAAACGAAACTTAGAACCCTAACCCTAAATTGAGAAAACTAGGGTTTATGGTTAATCTTTGAAAACTTCGTTAATGGAAAAGTGAGAATGGTATTGGTATGCATGCAAGCACCACCGACGACGGCGGCGGCGGCGGCTGGCGGCGGCAGCGGCTGGCGGCGGCGGCGGCAGTTGGTGTGTGTGTGCGTGTGTGCTTGTGCGTGTGTGCTTGTGCGTGGGTGTGCAGTGTGTGTGTGTTCATGCGCGTGTGTGCAGAGTATGTGTGTGTCGTGTGGGTGTGTGTATTGTGTGTGTGTGTATTGTGTGAGTGTCTAATTAGGGTTTGGGAGTTAGGGTTTTGTGTGTGTGTGTTTAGGGTGTTTTCAGTGTGTGAAAAAGTCAACTGGAAGTGGAAAAGTCACTGGGAATAAAAAGTCAATGCTGGGAATAAAAAGTCAACTGGGAATAAAAAGTCAATGCTGGGAATAAAAAGTCAATGCTGGGAATAAAAAGTCAATGCTGGAATAGAAAGTCAATGCTGGGAATAGTAAAGTCAACGCTGTGAATAGTGTTTTCGTAAAATAAAGTCAACGTAAGACACAAGGATTGAAAGTAGAGTTTTAAGTAAGAACCTTAAGAAGGGGTTTAAGAAAGAAACTCAAAAGGTTAAAGTTAGAAAAGGGATTTGGGACGGGGATAAATATTGTTCTGTCCTAAAGGTAGTATCTTTGCGTGATTGTAGATTGTACGCAAGAACCCGCTAGAAGTCAACGCTAGCAAGGTAAGGGATTACGTTCCTAAGTATCTTGAATTCTTTATTCATTGGAACTCTATAATTCTTTCATGAATGCTATATGGTCCATAGCGCTTGAACTCTGCGTGATGAACGTCTTTTGTATATCTTACCTATGACATGTTTTGGTCGTAGGGAATCTTAGAACATTTGAATTTGCATGTGCTCTCGTTTAGGGAACACTATTTTGGAAAGTATGCTATATCTAATTTCAACAGGTGTAGCTGTATAGTCCCTGAAAAGGACTAACTAGTCCCTGAAAAGGACTAATGTGGAAACGGTCCTAGGAAACGGACTAATGGAAATAAGTCTAGTTAACTACGTATAACTTAGACTTTGTGGAATTCTAGATTATCATGATAACTCTAAATAAGGGAGCACCCTGAAAAGGTGTAAGGTCTCTTATTCACTTAACACCCTGAAAAGGTGTGACACCCTGAAAAGGTGTTTGGAACTTGGAATTGACGGAATGAAAATAGGACCGCTAATCTTTGAGTAGTTAACTGTATTCGTTATATGCAGTTAGTATTTGAACTGATATCTGATCTTTGGAATTATCAATTGAGTCCGTTCTTTCGGTCACTTCTCCTTAGCTATCAGAGAAGTCCGTATGAACTTACTGAGCATTGTTCGCTCACCCTTTCTCTAATAATCTTTTTCAGGTAACGACTTAAAGAAGTAGACGGATCGCTAGATGAAGCTGTCCGTGATAGTTATATTAAGACCTCATGGTTTATTCTGTTTAGCTAGTGGTTGTACTGGCTTGAAGACTTAGTATTTAATTTCGCTTCCGCATTTATGGTTGAATTTATGGTTCAGACTAGCCGTTGGTTGGCTATTTAAGTTGGATTTTGTAAGACAACTGTTAGTATTTCCATGATTTTATGGATTTGTTTACTTTATGAAAATTCGGGTCGTTACAGATGGATATCTTCATTTGGCTCAAAAACACCAAATCTACACTTAATTTTGAATCCTGTAGTCGTTTGCTGCTCAAATTGAAATGGAGATGTTCAAGCTGCTCAATTGAAATATAATTGATTTGGTGTAACTTGTTGTTTAGTATAGTAACTTGGAGTTTTAGTATTGTAACTTGATATTTTATTACAATAACTTGATTTTTTATTAGTGCAGCCTGGTGGTTAATCAAGCTATGTTGTATCAGATCTATAGTTAGTATTTAGTAGCGTAACTTGGTGTTTGAGCAGACAAACTTGATATTTAATAACATTGAAATAAAGCATTTTGAATATCGAGCTATATATCAATTGTGTTGTTTTAGTTTAGTAACTTGGTGTTTTAGTATTGTAACTTTATGTTTTTATACAATAACTTGGTGATTTGTTAGTGCAAGTGGCTGGTTAAAGATGTTATGCTATATCAGATATATACTTGGTATTTTAGTAGTGTAACTTCGTAATTTAACAGACAAACATGATATTATAATACCGTGCAATTTCTTTTGAAACAAGCAGTTTGAACATGAGCTTATAATACAATTTAATATATATGTTTAATCATAAAAAACAGCAAGTTAATAAGTTAAAATAATAAGTTTGGACTTAAAAACAATAAGTTACAATTTCACTGACTAACACCCTTTCTAGACCTAGTTTGCTGACATATGCTAGTCTCGAACCATCAGCTTTCTTCCTCTTCTTCTCTTCGTTGTCTTTGCTCCCAACAACCTTGTCAATGTGATCATGTTTGATTGCTGGAAAAGTCTTCAACTTTATTCAACAAAGACTCCTTTGCTTGTTTAAATCACTTAGTAACAAGTACCAAACTCAACATAACTAAACAAGCATCACAAAAACATAACAAAAAATGCTTGAAATCAACACAATAAGCGAACAAAATAGAGTGAGAATCAAGCGGAAAAAGATTGAAATCAACACATACCTCCATCACGCCCGTCCTCTTTCTTCATTACATATTTCTTTGCTTTTGGATTTGAAATCAACCTCATTCTGCTTGAAATCGAGTGCAATCGAGTGAAATAGAGTGAGTATGACCGTCGTTAGGTCTGAGAGAGAGTGAGATGGAGATAGCGACGGCGACAGTTAGTTGGGGAGTGAGAGAGATGGAGATTAGGTCGAAGAGTGAGAGAGATGGAGGCGGCTAGGTCTGAGAGAGATGGAGAGAGCACGGTTAGAGATGGGAGAGAGAAAGAGTCGTACATCCAAAGCCGCATAAAAGGCTGGTTTACAAAAAATTTGATCGAATTTTTTAAATGAGCGAGAACCGGTTCAAAAAAAGTAGGAGTTGGTTTGCTGGTTGTCCAAAACCCGTCTTTTTTTTAACATTAGGGGGAAACTAGTTTCCCCCAAAATTTTTCCCCCAAAATTTTGTGATGCACATATATCATTTTAACAACTTGAAAGTTTGTTTTTTTTTTTTTTTTAAAAAAAAAATAAAATAAACTTTTCTACTCTAAATAAAAGATCACAACTATAATCTCCTTCATTTTCAGATGAAAAATATTATGTGATAATGTTGGTTCATTGATAGGCAATGGAATTAACCCCAATATCGTCATTTAATTTCAACTACTCCTTTTCTACATGATTTTTTTTTAAACTGTGAATACCAATATTATAACAAAATTTATACTCCCTTTGTTCCTAAATGATTTTTTTCACAAAACTTTTGTCGCAAATGAATATCTTTTTTAAATATAACTTTGTTTCTAAATATATATATTTTTGAAATTTTTTTCACTAGTCCTTTTCTACATGCAAAACAAATGTTTGGAAAAAAATTAACAACCACACACCCAGTGGCGGATTTAGACCTCTTAAATATTTTTTTTCAGAGGGTCAATATAGTAAATTTAAAATTATAAAAAATAAATTTATAAAAATTACAAAAATCAAAATACCTTTCCCAAAAGGCTTAGATTCGCCTTCTTCTTCTTATCCGTTCCTCTTCATCTTCTTCTTTTAATTTTCCTACTCTCCGTTCGGTCTCCGGTTAGTGTTTTCCGAATCTCCTAATTTAAATATTAATCATTAATTCAATGATTAATGTTTAAATTAGGAGAAATTTCTTGTTTTTCAATAATAATTAAATTTGATTAATTTCTAGATTTGTAGTTTTTTTTTCTAGTTAAAACTGTTAATTAAATTATGTTGTCTTACTTCTCGTTCTATTATATGCTTTCTCTCATTTGTTGGGAGCCTTTGTCTTATTCCCTTTGTTCGGAGCCTCTGCATTCTCTCCTCTGTGAGAGCCTTAGAATGATTATTATATTTGTTCTTGGTGCAATGCTTGGGATGTTTGGTTGCATTTATTACCGACTCAAATGCGTCACTATCTTGTGTTTTTCAAAGCCAATTCTTACCATTCAGGGGTTTACTAAAGGTCAGTGTAAAGACGTGTCCAAGTTTACTTGGAGAAGCATTTGGGTATCACAAATTATTGTTCCCAAGGACATTTATTGGAGATTTGGTTCGGGGTTGGCTATCATTTTTCGAGATGTGTTAGGCAATTTATGTGTAAATCTTAGTTGCAACTAGTACATTATGAAGTCATTTATGGAATGCCGTATTTTTAAATTTCATTAATGCAATTATGTGTTTTTTTTTTTTTTTTTTTTAAAAAAAAAGCAGCTTAGATTCGTCTCTGCACACCCCACACCAAAAGAGACCGTAAGTAACAACCAACAAGTTTTTACTACTAATGTTTGACCATAAATTACAGGGAACCGGCTACACAAGTTTCCTAGGTCAACCAGCCGGCACCCGCCCTTCACAACCAGTATTCTTAATTCTACTTTATCACAAGACAAAGATTATTAGCCTCACCATATTTTTTAAACCGTTTTCACCTTTCCATTTCAAATTAATCATTTTTTAACCTTCACCTTAGATTCGGGAATATGAATGTGGATGAATTCAAATTAAAGAACCAAGTCAAGAGAGAGGATTCATCATTCATGTACTATCACTTTTTTTTTTTTTTTTTTAACAAACAAAAAAATTAATTTCATTCACAATAATAAAAGAGTTGGCACACATTGTTTTTAATTATTGATCAATGTTTTTATTTCCTCAAACGGTTTTATATGGATTGCTATTTATTTAGTTTTATACTATATCTTAAGACTTAGAGACATAATCACTTATATTACTTTTATAAACCAAATTGTGTATTATTAGTAATTTAAGGTTATAAAATATTAAGTTGATGAACTATTTGATCACTTATTCTGTCAATAATAATAAAAAAAAAAACTATTTGATCACTTATTGTACATAATATGATATACTTCCTCACTCTCATTTCAAACTTTAAAAGTTTCTATTTTGGGTGTCCCATTCTAAACTTCAAAGCTTAAAAAGGGAAGCTTTTTATACTTATTTATTTATGGGTCCCACATATCATACTCACAACAATTACCCACTTTCTCTCTCCAACCAAACCATCTACACTCACAACACATCAACTTTTTATTAATTCTTGAACTTTTTTTTTTTTTTGAAATGTAAATTGAGACAGATGGAGTATACATTACTAAAAATAGTGATATAAATAGTCTCGTCTCCAATAAAATAAATTTTTTGTCAGAACTTTTGTATTATTTTTTTTGCTAATTAACTTTTACTCAAGATAGACAAGAATATAAGGAAGTAGGACTTGCTATATCAAACCTATATGCAAAGATGAAAATTTGTGTGAGACTGGGTAGTAAATGGTTTGCCCCTTTATGAGCGGCACGAGTCAAATTCATTTTTTCTCTTATCGAGATCTGTCACGTATGTGAGGCCGTCTCACAGAAAACTTGCTCAAATATAAATAAATATTTGCACTTGATTTTCAGAACCCCAATTCAAACTCAAAAGTCTTTGATTAAATTATAATATACAGTAGAAAACACACTTGTTAATGAAATAATTAATATAGAAAGTTTAGGCTAATTAGAGATCTTCGTTTCCGATTTAAAGAATGCCGTTGTATTTAATTATAAATTTATAGTTTATAATTGAACACACTATCAATAAATCAATAAATTTTATTAATAAAATTTAAACTTTTATTAATAATAGTTAAAAAATTAGAAAAAAATTATTTTAATTTTGGAGACGAATGATTATAAAGGGAGGACTCCGTAATAAGTATGAAAGCGGACAAGAAAGTTTTAGTGAGAGAGAAAATCTGGTGGGCTTTGAGCTGTGATTTAGCTGTCTCTTTTTCGCTGTTTATTGCAATTCCTTCTTCTTTTTCTCTCTCTTCTACTTCACACGCTCTCCCAAAATCCCTAGAAAAACCTCTCTTCTCTTTCTCTCTCCTTCAAATCTCTTCCACACACCCAAAATCCCTAATCCCTCTCTCCCACATTCATCTTATAGAAGAGAGAGAAGAGAAGAGAAATTTCCATTTCCCAAATCTTCCTAAAACATTGCTGTTTGAGCCTCAGATGTCTAATTTTGATATGAGGATTAATTTCACTCAGCATTTTCAATTTTTCAATTTTCTTGTCCTGTTTTCTCAGCTTCACAAATTGCTTAGCTGAGCACATTCATGGCGGCGGCGGTGGTGGAGGTGGAGTTGTTTCCAGCAATGGACCTCTCAGCGACGGCGAGGTCTTGTATATAAAGCAGCGGCAGCTGCTTTACTACCGGGATGAGTTCGGCGACCGCGGCGAGAATGTCACCGTCGATCCTTCTCTAGTGTTTGAGAACCCTCGCCTTCGGAATGCTTACATTGCTTTACAAGCTTGGAAGCAAGCTATACTTTCAGATCCGTTCAATCTCACCGCTAATTGGGTCGGATCTGATGTGTGCAGCTACACTGGAGTGTTCTGTGCACCCGCACCGATAATCACTCCGTCAACACTGTCGCCGGCATCGACCTCAACCACGGCGACATCGCTGGGTACTTACCGGAGGAACTTGGCCTTCTCACGGATCTCGCATTGTTTCACATCAATTCAAATAGGTTCTGTGGCACTGTTCCGAAGAAGTTCAGAAATTTGAAGATTTTGTTTGAGCTCGATCTTAGTAACAACAGGTTTGCCGGAAAATTCCCTACGTTGTTCTTCAATTACCGAAATTAAAATTCTTAGATCTCCGTTTAATGAGTTTTGAAGGACCTGTACCTAAGGAACTGTTTGACAAGCCCTTGGACGCCATTTTCATCAATCACAACAGATTCCACTTTGAATTGCCGGACAATTTCGGTAATTCGCCGGTGTCTGTTATTGTGTTGCTAATAATCGGTTCCACGGCTGTATTCCGGCGAGCCTCGGGAACATGTCGGATACATTGAATGAGATTATTATGATGAACCATGGGTTCAGTCGTGTTTGCCGGAGGAAATTACGCTGTTGAAAGAATTGACTGTGCTTGACGTAGTTTCAATGAGTTGATGGGACCGTTGCCGGAGAATTTGGGTGATTTGGAGTCTTTGGAGCAGTTCAATGTGGCGCATAATATGTTGTCGGGAACTATTCCGGAAAGTATTTGTGATATTCAGAGCTTGCAAAATTTACTTATTCCTACAACTTCTTCACCGGAGAGCCGCCGTCTTGTTTGCGATTGGCTGACTTTGATGATCGGAGGAATTGTTTGCCGTCAGGCCGGCGCAGAGGTCTGCTGCTCAGTGTAACGCTTTCTCATCAAGAAGAGTTTGATTGCAGTGCATTTAGGTGTACTCCTTTTGTTCCTACATTGCCTCCGCCTCCACCACCTTCTCCTCCAGTTCCGGTGCCTTCTCCGCCTGTTGTCTTGCCGCCACTGTTGTCTTTAACTCTCCCCCTCCACCTTCTCCACCCCCTCCAGTTCTCTCACCACCGCCACCAGTATACTCCCCTCCCCCGCCTCCATCTCCTCCACCTCCTGTTTACTCTCCCCCACCTCCACCACCTCCAGTTTACTCTCCACCCCCGCCACCACCTCCAGTTTACTCTCCACCGCCGCCACCTTCCCCTCCTCCAGTTTACTCCCCACCACCGCCACCACCTTCAACTCCACCTCCAATTTACTCCCCGCCACCACCACCACCTTCACCTCCACCTCCATTTACTCCCCGCCACCACCACCACCTTCACCTCCACCTCCAGTTTACTCCCCGCCACCACCACCACCTTCACCTCCACCTCCAATTTACTCCCCGCCACCACCACCTTCACCTCCACCTCCAGTTTACTCCCCACCGCCACCACCTCCATCTCCTCCCCCGCCTTCACGTTCTCCTCCACCATCTCCTCCACCGCCTTCACCACCTCCACCTACACTATCGCCCCCTCCACCATCACCTCCTATTACTCCTCCATATTGTGTCCGCTCTCCACCACCTCCACCACCAAGTCCTTTCACCCCCTCCTCCACCCTGCTTTCACCCCCTCCGCCTGTTCTTACTATTACAACTCACCTCCTCCTCCCAACTCTCCACCGCCACCTCCTCATTCCCCACCT